>JABXWE010009983.1:0-33547 GCA_014611495.1 Limonius californicus
CCTCTTGAATTTCGGCTTCGCTTATTGATGTTGGTAAATTGCGAATGATTACTTCTATTTTATTATCATCTGGATTTTTGAAGGTATGAAATTTGATTTGATGTTCAGTATAAAATTTTGTTAGATTTCTGTAATCATTAATATTAGTAACATTGACCCTAAGAAAGGTGCCTCTATAATTTGTCGAAAACTCTTCTTTAACGGTTTGTTTTATATCAGCTATGACACGTTGGTAATCAGTACCATTGTGTAAATAAATTGGGGCAATTTTAATTTGGTTTCGATTATCCGGGATATTCTCAACTGTTGTGTTATTAGGTTCTAAGTTGGTTGGGTCTGGCAGATAATACCTGTTTTGCGATAACAATTTTGAATTATCTAGCAGAAACTTTTTATTACTCCCATCAGTATCCGGGGAGCTTAGTGGGTGCTTAGTAGCTTGAGAATTTGACTTGATTGATGGTGAAGGTTGTGATTGTACGCCGTGATTAACTACTATTACATTGGGTTCTACATGAACAGAATTGATGTCGTCCACTATCATATTTTCTGCGTTATTTTTATCGACCATAATTGTATCATTGTTAAATGTTAAATTGTGTTTTGTTACCTTGTTTCTGTTTTTACCAGGTTTGCTGTTCAATAGCTCGGCAGATATGTCCCTAATAAACGAAATATTGGGTGATTGTAGTTATCGCAGCGCCTGCGGCGCGCGGTAGCTTAGCGATTTGGTTATCCAAAATTGGTAAGGCACTTTATTGGTGTTGATTAATACTGAATATTATACACTAAATGTTTGATTAACTCACTATAACACGGAAATAATACGTTAAACTCGACTGCACTCCGTCGTGGCTCACTCGAGACTCTTCATCATTTATTGACCCTCAGACAGAAGCAAATGAGTTGGACATTTGAAACTACTTTATTTCTCAACATAATCCCCCAAAACACTTACTATAACAATGATGCAGAACTTGAAAACATACTTTGTCCTGCACTGCAGACCACTCATTCACAGCCATAACCTCTTGATCGTCCCAAAATGAGTTCCAGAAGATGTTCTTTTAATTTGGAAAACCGGTGGAAGTCACTGGTGGATAGATCTGGGGAATTTGGCGGTTGTTCTAAAATGTCAAATCCAGCATTGAGTATATCAGCCATAGAAACACAGTTCTTGTGAGCGAGAGCGTTGTCTTGGTGGAACAGTACGCTGCGTTTCAATATGCCACTCCTTTTGGACTGTATAGCCTCACGAACTTTTGATATGAGTTTTGCGTAATAGTTTCCCGTTATTGTGTGACCACGTGGTAGCTAATCAACAGAAGAACTCGCTCAGAATTCCAAAACACTGTTGCCATTCTCTTTCCGGCCGATAAAGTCCCATGTAGGGCGGCGAACCACGATGCCGCCATTCCACACTCAATCTAATCTAATCTCAATTGCCCTTGTTTCAAATTTTTCTATTTTAACAAAATCACCAGCACCACAGTGTTAAATGTGTAATTGTTTATAAACAAGGTAAACATCCGCAACTTGGCTTATATTAAAGCTACTGACGTTTCCAGGAAAAAAATTATTACTTTGTCGGCCAATGCTTTCTATGTTAGGGATAATAATTGATGAACCATCCTGGTATACCGGACAAATAAAGATTATGGAGGTAGCGATAATATGCTGTTAATGTACATTTTATGAAATATCGTTTTAAATATAAGCTTTTTAATAATCAGACTGAAATATAAAAATTTTGTTATGTTTATGCGTTATAACATACTCTAAGGATTTTTAAATGGGCTTCTATAATTGTTTTTTAACGACTTACTTACCTTCTGCTATTTATTGTAGCTTAAACATATTAGGAGCAGCTATTGTTTTAATAAAAAATTATTTTAAAAATAATCTATTTTGCCATAGAAATTAAATGTGTGTAACATGCAACACAAATCACTATCGTTGTGTTTGTGATAGTGTGGCATTTATCAAACCAGTGAATTCCTATTTTACTTTTACAGCAGTATGGTCACTGGTCAGTAATGGTAATGTGCGTACCTAATTAAATAATGCACTGTGTGAATTTAATGTTAGAGTTGTCTGTTCGTATTTTATTATTACAGCTGTGTGCTTCCTAATGGTGCTGTGTGTACTTAACTATATAATGATGGACCGTGAGCCCCTAATCTATTGCGATGTTGTGTGTTTCTATTTTATTTTTAAAGCCACGGGCTCAGTTACTCGGTAATGTTTGTACCTTAAGTAAATAATGTACTATGTAACCCTAATTTATTGTGAAAGTTGTGTGTTCTTATTTTTATTATCAAAGTTGTGTACTTAGTAATGCCTCCCACAATAAATTTGGGGCACGTAGCCTATTATTTAATTAATTAATTATTATTAAGTATTTACTATGTGAACCTAATTTATTTTGAAAGTAGTGTGCTGCTATTTTGTTATTAGATCTGCGTGCTCATTAATAATGCTAGGTGTAATTAATTAAATAATAGACTATGTGCCCCAAATTTATTGTGGGGGGGCTTGTTCTATTTCTATTGTATTATTATAGCTGTGTGCTCAGTAATGGTAAAAGGTTGCCCAACTTTATTGTGCAAGTAGTGTGCTCGTGGTGTACTGTTAGAATTGTGTGCTTATTACTAGTGGTGGTGGCGTGTGTCACAAATTAACTAATGTACTATGACTTCTAATTTATTGTAAAAGTAGTGTGCTCGTGTTTATTGTTAGAACTGTGTGCTCGTTAATAATATTGTGTATTGCAAATTAACGAATGGACGGTATGTTTCTAATTATTGTGACATTTGTGTGCTCCTAGTTTACTGCTAAATGTGTATGCTCATTAATGATCGTGTGTGTAGTAAATTAACTAATGGACTGTGTGTTTCTAATTAAATGTGACAGAAGTGTACTCGTGTTTTACTGCTAAAGGTGTGTGCTTATTAATAATCGCGTACATTGCAAATTAAGTAATGGTTTATGTGTTTCTAATTGAATATGGCAGGAGTGTGCTGGTGTTTTACTACTAGAGCTGTGTGCTTATTAATAATAGTGTGTGTCGCAAATTAACCAATGGACTGTATGTTTCTAATTATTGTGATAGAAGTGTGCTCCTATTTTACCGCTAAAGCTGTATGCGCATTAATTATTGTGTGTGTAGTAAATTAACTGAAGGACTGTATGCTTCTAATTTATTGTGTTAGAGTGTGCTCGTGTTTTACTGCTAGCGCTGTGTGCTTATTATAATAGTGTGTATCGCAAATTAACTAATAGACTGTATGTCTCTAATTATTGTGACCGTAGACTGCTCGTAGTTTACTGCTAAATGTGTATGCTCATTAATGGTCGTGTGTGTAGTAAATTAAGTGATGGACGGTATGCTTCTAATTTATTGTGTTAGAGTGTGCTCGTGTATTACTGCTGACGCTGTGTGCTCGTTAATAATAGTGTGAGTCCTAAATTAACTAATGGTCTGTATGTTTCTAATTATTGTGACCGTAGCGTGCTCCTAGTTTACTGCTAAATGTGTATGCTCATTAATGGTCGTGTGTGTAGTAGATTAAGTGATGGACGATATGCTTCTAATTTATTGTGTTAGAGTGTGCTCGTGTATTACTGCTGACGCTGTGTGCTCATTAATAATAGTGTGAGTCCTAAATTAACTAATGGACTGTATGTCTCTAATTATTGTGACCGTAGCGTGCTCCTAGTTTACTGCTAAATGTGTATGCTCATTAATGGTCGTGTGTGTAGTCAATTAACTGATGAACTGTATGCTACTAATTTATTTTGATAGTAGTGTGCTAGTATTTTACCGCTGAAGTTGTGTGCTCATTAATGATAGTTTGTGTACCAAATTAACTAATGGAGTATGTGTCTATTTATTGTGAATTGTGTATGCTTTATTTTATTATTAGAGCTTGATGTTCAATAATGATAGCGTATGTATATAATTAATTATTGAGCTGTGTGCTCAGTTGTCGTACTGAATGTCAAAAAGTTATTGGTTTAGCTGAGTATTTGTTGGTCGTAGTTTATACCCACCTTCAAAAATCGAAATCGAAATCTATATATTTCTTACCAGCTCTGTGTATATAACAATACATAGTTAAATACGTATTTTTTCAGATCCTGAAATCATCTTTATCTTATTTTGCTGCCTTACAAAAATTGTATAATAAATCTAAGACAAATGTCTGAATTGTTGACGATCACTTGCTAACAATGTTTAATTCCCACAATTGCACATAAAATACATGTATTATATAAAAGGAAGATACATATATACCAGAAAACGATACGTTTCGTACAGAAAGTATGAAAAAGTGGAAAGTTATAGTTTATAGGGGATACAGTGTTTAAATAAACATTTTATTAAAAACTTGATAAGTACTTTTAAGCACCTTTGTACTATTTTAATGTACTAACAAGTGAGTATAAAATTAGAAATAGGAAATATGTTGTAGTTAACACATGTGATAATAATTTATGTACGCATACAGGTTAATAAAATATTTGCACAAGATATATTAACATGAGATTGAATTAAATGCGTTACAATTAAGTACTTCATCAGCCTACTCTTAGGAACCAGGAATAAAACTGACTTGTTTCGCGGAAAATCCGTTTCGGAGTTGTGGGTATGCCGCCTATTCTTGATAAACAAGGGTTCTATTTTTACATTCATAACATAAGGAAAATGTAAACTGTATTAACTGTCGATAAGACGAGTGGGAATACAAGCGTCCTTATCGAAAAGATTACATATGAAATTGAAGTGTAAAGTTTATGACCGTTGCTTAAGCAGATAACAAGCGTAAAAGTATATGGAATATCATATAAAAAACAGTAAGTTACAAATAATCATTAATACATTTAGAATAATAAGAGTAGGGACGGGCGGTGGGAACTTTCACAACCTAAATATATATAATATATAACTAAACATTCACCGATAGGGTCTCGAAATCGTTTTCGCGTACTCATCGAGACTAAATTCTTGGGAGCTCAGAATTTGACAGCTTCAGACGTGTACGCGGTGCACTCATAAAGTAAACACACAAACAGTCACAACCCCATTGCAGTACACACAAGCAATAATACATTACTGCATTAGCATTGCAATTTACACATTTCTACTTACAGGGGGTAGGATCCCGCGTCGCATATAGTACTTCACCTTTAGCACCGTGACAGGACCGTCTAGTAGGTCTAGCTCAGGGTGGAGTGTCCTTGACAGGGCTGTCTTTAGTAGATCTTGACTGGTGTACCTAACCTGTAACGGGTACCGGGCAATGGATCTCCCCATGTACTTGCAATCACCAAACAACCTCCGCCAGTCGCCTCACAAGGAAAAGAGTGAGAGAGAGGTTCTTCACAGGCCATTCTGTAAAATGCAATGCAGATATCACTGGCAGGTCAACCAGGTCGAGGTCAAATCGATTGATTACGCCCAATCACCGACCCGCCAAGCATTAAGCAGCTTAAAACAAAATCCTGCGCGGGTACACAACCTCCAGGCTACCTTGGAGAGCTCACAAGCCTCCCCCAAGCAGAACAACACAGGCCTCAATCATAATAATACAGTAATTACAATTACTTGCAGTACTACATAAGCAAAAGGATTATTTACAGCTTCAATCAACAACTACTCATCTCTTTCAACTCCACTACCTTACAGAAAGCCAATGCATACTTATCAATCACTTCAGTGCATTTATCAACTAAGCAACACTCATATACTCATAAACCTATACCGAACGCGCGAATTCTGAACCCGTCTGAGGAGTCACCCCTTCGGCCGCTTCTTACCCACTACCCTAATTTTCCTAAATCTTACCTAAAAACACCGCTCTGCGACGAGTATCATGTCTTGGAATGGCATAACCATGAACATAATTTATTACACAAGGGGGCTAGTTAACCACAATATTTAGAAAACAGCTTTATTGATAACTCTATGAGCATACAATAATTGTAAAAGAATTTGTCCAAAAATATTATTCCTACAGTTGTTCTAAGCCTAACTGTGTTGGATCGTCTTAATCTTAAAAATCAAATTCGTTCTAGTAGTAGATACTGTTTAGTTTTATTTTACTCAAACAGATAAAAATTTGAATAATGAACTTTAGAACAACTATATACCAATGTAAAGATTTTAAGAAGTTCCATTTCCTTAAGTTTCTAACGCGGAAAATTACCACTCAAATGCATATTAATGTAGCGAGTCTATTCTAAGAAAATTCGAACGAATGGAAGTACTTCATCTACAAACTAGAATCTTGCATTCAAACAGTGACTATATTGGGAAGGTGAGAAAGAGAAAGAGCGGGAGGGGGAGGAAGTGAAAGGGCGGAAGAGTAACGGAGGGAGAAAGGGGAAAGGTGAAGGTGAGCGGGAGGGAAAGATGGCGAGATAGGGACAGAGAGAGAGAGAGAGGGGAAGATTAGAGAATGAGAGGAACGGAGTGGGAGATGGAGGGAAGGAGAGAGGGAGGTAATGGAGATAGATACGGTCAGGGTGGCAGACGGGGAGTGGTAAAGAGAGAAGGGAGAGATGGAGAGCAGAGAGAGAGGATCTAATAAATATACTCGTATTTAAAATAGCATCTACACACTCTCGAGCATGCCTTTTCATGTCAAAAATATGTCTTCGATTACATTATAATCTACGTGACTAGCAACACTCACAGCCAACCTAAATTACAAGCTATTTGACTCTTTTAAAGATTTACCAGCAGTTTCAATTATTAGCAAAATGCTGTGTTATTAATCGACATTTATTATAGTCGTGATAATTGGATATTACCAGGCATGGAAGCGTTGCAGAAACTTCACTATAGACTTTGACTTTATATACCCAAAGTCAAAGCTATAGACTAAATAGATCCATTTCGCTACACCCATCTCATTTACGCTTTCACTGGAGTCAAAGCCAACCGTATTTATATCATTGACCAATGGGGAGATATAACACAAAGTAAGAATTATTTGACAGATGTCTGTTTTACACGATACTCGTGAAAGGGCAGATGGACTCTGAAATGCAACAAAAATAATAAATCCAACCATAGACTACCATAATTTCCGGCTTTAGATTTATCTGACCATATAATTCCATAAATGAATTGATATAAATTGTCCAACTAACATTTCAAAAATATTCACAATTAGCTTAGCATAGATGTTGTTAGCTATTTTTTGGACACCCCGTAAAGATTTGAAATATGATTCGGCACTTTTGGTTTAATTACCCAGTGCTCATCCCAATAACGTATTTATTTTATAGGCTCAATAAAATAAATTTTTGGCTTTTAAACAATGTTAAAATTTTTTTGGATACATAGCTTTTTTTTCAAAAATTGAAACTTCCAGTGCTAGTTATTACTTAGGATATAGTTTTCTATAATCCCCAATAAAAAATCATTTTGCTTTGAGGGATTTCCCAAAGGATTTAAAAAATTTAAAACCGATCTAATTTAAAATTAGTACAGTATTAAAGTAAAATTTAAAATGAAGAACAGTATATTTAATTGAAACCGCATACTGGGAAAACATCGTTGTGCCGATACTGTCTTCGTAGATACTTTTAAATTAGGTATTTCTTAGAGAGAGAAGAGAAGTTCCACTACAAGGTTAACGATTGTCAAAGATGTTTGTAAGACAACCGAGACCGACGGTTTTACGTGCTCTCCGAAGCACGACCGGTTGCATATGCCACTATATTGGTCCACCCATCTGAGTACTGACCGCGCGGATTGTGCTGGACTACGAATACGGTTTGACCGGCGTCCGCAGCGCTCCGCTATGCAACCGATTATTATTATACTATTAAGTTTAATAATGAAATGATCTAACAATAATCTGAATAGACTGGCGGTTAGGTGCCAGTCTACCTTCTACTTAAAATTGGAGGTATATACGAGAAGCATTATGATTTAAATAGAAATGTAGTTATAAAACAGATTATTACAATAGTAAAACCATGAAATGTATATTACATTACCATGTCCCTGTCCCCCTGCCTAGCGATGCACTCGCGTCACCTATCTGGAAGCTTCCCAATATCCCCCTGGAAGAAGTGTTGGGGTTGCATGCATTCACCCCTTGAACAGCTTCCATAACATCGTTATTTAACGGAAATCTCTGGGTCGACCAAATAAAAGTTGGTGGGTGCAAAATATCAGAACTGTAAGCGGCATGCGGAAATAAGTCCTAAAAAGTTTGATTATGGTTTTAATTTTTTTTGATGATGATGATGATTTCAAAGAGCGAGATCTAGGATGCGGTTTTCCAAGCATCTTACAGCATTTTTCCTTTTTAACAGTTTCTTGTTTATTTAATTTAGAAAATTAATTTTCTATTTTTATCTGCTCCTTGTGTTTCAATGACAGGGTTCAAAATCGTCTTGGATTTAGTTTAATTTTTTTTCTGCTTCGGATTAATACTTCTTCATTTTTTGCCATAAATATATAATATATAATAATAATAATAAATTCATTATTATGTAAATATTATTTTCCTCCTGTCATGAATTATATCGTTAAAAACATATACTAGTGGTTGTAAATATAAAATAATATTAATAAAAGAATGAATAATAATTTTTCGCAAAAATTGTAATTTTTGTATTCTTAACTAAAATGAAACTTCATCACATTTGCACATTTAAATTGCAATTGTTTAAAACTGTTTATAATTTACTTACCAACAAGCAATTTCAAAAATAGTAGAGCCCGAAAAATAGAAAACTAAATTTTCCATAATCTTGATAATAATAAAAATAATCTTCATAATATTGATTGTAAGTATATTACAATAAGACCTCGTTTAGCGCTTAGAATGCGTTCCTAAATGACAAAGCGCTAAATGATACAGCGTTATACGAGATCATTTTTTGTGACAAAAATAAATATTTTATTGCAACCACCACATCCTGTTGTTAACATGTGCGAAGATTTGCATGAAGTACACATTATTAAATAGATACGTAATGCTTTTGCTGACACCAGAAAAAAACAGCAACAATTAGCCAAAACTGCATAAAACAATTTTGTGTTACCATGTATAACTTTGAATACTTTTATTGTGAACAATCTTTATTATGTATAACTTATCAACGTATTTTGTATAAGCTACTAGAAAATATATACTTAATAAAATCAAGTTATTTTTTTACTTTACTATAAATTAGCGAAATGGTATATTTTTGTAGCAATTATGGCGGTATTATATTGTGTTACGAGCCAATCGAGCTTTTCCGTCGACCCGTAACCGGATAGGTGGAAAAAGGCCTACAGCTTAGCTCAGAGGAGTAGGGGGAGTTCACGGAAATCGCTTACGGGAGGAAATCTTCCTAGCTGTGTATAGAGTGGGTCAAAATTAGTGGGCGCCACCTTCCAAATACAGCTGATTGCAGATTCTCGTGGAAGACCGAGGAGCCAGAAGGTTACGGGAATCGAACTCACCTTTATTGTGCCTCCCTCCTGTTTATAGAGCTTGCAAAATTCGTACACACACAAATACAGAATGCACAATAATAAAACAGGCAGTAAATTTTAATACACATATAATTAGATTATTGAGAATGACAAAAGTACAAAAGAATGACAGCAAATGGTGATTTTATAGTTCCATATAACAAGCTTTTAATTTGAATGTTCAAGACAAAATATCTCGCCGCCGCTGGCGTACGTCATTTACATTTTCCAAACACCTACGTGGCCCGTGACGCCGGAGCTTACAGGAATGACACAGTATATATAAAAAAAAATTACTCTACACTTTATAGTTCACAATAAAAGACAGTCGGTGACTGAAGGTCGCTTCTTGTTACATAAAAAAGGTTCAATCCCTTGAAATTTTGCAAGCTGATGCGGAAAAGGGTTCTTTCTTCACAGCACAAAAAAACTTAGTTCTTTACCTTGACTATGGAACAGCGAGACGGAGCCAGGCAGAATATCGGAAGTATTTTTCCAGAAGCAGGTCGAGTCTGGGGGGTATTTTCCGGTTCGGGGAAAAAGGTAGACGACTTCTTCAGGGAACTTTAGGACGAAACATTGGTTGGTACGCCCCTGGGAATTAGATGATTTCCAAAGTTGAGGGCGGTGGGAATTTTAGACGATTGCAACACAAGCCACAGCTCTAACAATCACACCTTTACGGGTTTAATACGCTTATATCCGATCTGAGATCGAAGGGACAATTGTCCGTACACAAGGCTTTACACTGCGAATTGTTCTTTACATCCGGCTTGGTCGAGATAATAATTGCCTACAGCAATCAACGATACGATAGAATTCAATATAGCAGGAGCCGCGAATAACCCGATTTTTCTAAAACGTCCGTCTGGGCCCAAAGATTATTGCCTCCTTTCTTTACGGCCCCCGTAGATGGACTCGAGCGGCCGGAGTCAACAAAGATAGAAGACTGACTGAAGACCTCTCGCGACGCAAACCTGTCTTTCCCACAAAGGGTTGCAACATATTTCGAAACAATTCTAGAACGAAATTCTCACGTGCGTCTTCCGAGAACAATTAGGGACGCGATATTTGACAGCTAGCACTGCCAAACAAAGGAATTCCTGGAAATGTTTTCAGCCGCTGCGAACAAACATCTGAAGCGAAAGTGACCTCTTCATAAATTAAATATTTCAAAATAGTGAAAATTGTAATCAACATAAAAATAGCAATTAAAATAACGTTTTTAATTCCTATGAAGCGGCAATTAAGGTACGACATTAATCCAAATGGAGCGGCAAAATTTAAATGAACATAACAATTGCACACATACCTATTTCTCATTAACTATCTTTTAAAAACCACCTAAAACTTCCCTACAAAATTATAGGTGCTCAAACGAACCACAATTTATAGTTCAGCGGTAAGAATACATAAGACAGACAAAGATGCATGCCCACGCCGCAGCAACTGCTCTGTTCTAACAACGTAGACACAAGAGGAAATAATGAAACCGCTGTCAAAATAAAGTAAATTTATTGTACTTCAAACCTACATTTTTATTTTTCTACATAATCACCATTTAGTGTCACACGTTTTTCCAAACGCTGTATCTATTTCCTCATTCCGAGCATGAAGAAACTTTCTGGTTTACTCTTGATCCACTTGCACACAGTAGCCTGAACTTCGGTATCCGACGAAAAATGATGACCTTTCAATACCTCCTTCAACTTTGGGAACAACCAGAAGTCTGAGGGTGCCAAATCGGGGCTGTACGGAGGGTGAGAAACAACCGTGAATTTCAGATTCGTCATTGTCTTCGTCGCTTCGGGGCTGCAATGCGGTCTGGCGTTGTCGTGGTGCAACCAGAAGGTGGTCTTTTGAGGCCTTTCTCTACGGATACGTTTCTTGAGTGCTCGTAAGGTTTCGCAGCATCTTTCCGAATTAATCGTTGTTCCCTTTGGCAGATATTCCGTGTGAGTGACACCCTTTCATCCCAAAATATCGTGAGCATGACTTTGTGTGCTGAGGGAACAGTTTTGAATTTCCTTACACTCGGAGATGAAGGGTGACGATATTCCATCGACTGCCGCTTGTTTTCAGGGTCGTAATGATCAACCCAAGATTCGTCCCCGGTGGTGATGTTCATGAGAAAATCATCTCCTTGACAACGATACTGGTTAAGGAGCTCTTGACAAACGTTTTTTCTCTGTTCTTTCGTGACATCTTTCAATTGTCGCGAGACCCACCTGGCGCAGATTTTTCTGTAATTCAACGTCTGGATAAAGTGACTAATTGACTAATGTCCAGTTGCAGAGCAATTCCTCTTTGCTTAATTCCGCGATTTCCTTGAATCAGCGCATCAACTCATTTTTGATGCTCCTCATCATCATCATCATCATCAACCAGCCCTTCTAAATCCACTGCTGGATATAGATCTCCCCTGAGTTTTTCCACCTCTCTCTGTTTTGCGCAGCCTATAGCCAGTTTGTGGAGGTACTTGGTTTTACTTGAATTCATTTTTAGGCCAATTTTTCTGCATGTTATATCAAGTTCATTTAACATTTCTTATATTTCATCTAATTTGTCAGTTATTAGGACCACATCGTCTGCGAAACAGATATGATTGAGATATTCCCCACGTATTGTTATACCCCTGCTTTCCCAGTCAAGCTTTTTGAAAGTATATTCTAATGCTGAAATGAAGAGTTTGGGGGATAGGGTATCCTCTGGTCTGACGCCACGTTTTATTTTTATGGGTCTATTGGTGTCATGCAGGTTTATTGTTGATGTTGCATTTTTGTATATATTGTATATAAGTTTTGTATAGTGACTATCAATGCGGCTGTCATTCAGGGCTTCTATTATGCTATGTAGCTCTATATAGTCGAAGGCCTTATGAAAATCTACGAAGGCCATTACTAACGGTCTGTTTATTCTACCGTCGTCTCTATGAGTAGTTTTACTGTTTGAAGGTGGTCGTTTGTTCCGAAGATTGAGCAAAACCAGGCCTGCTTTCTGGGCTGGTATATGTCTAGTTTATTTTCTAATCTCGTTGTTATGATGCGGGTGAAGAGCTTGTATAGGTGGTTTAGCAAACTATAATACGTTTCAGCTAGTAAAATATTTTTCAACAACGTTTAAAAAAACTTAAGTTCTCTGCACTCCATCATAAAAGTTTCTACATTTTTCACCGAATCGTTCAATATACCTAAACATTCAAGGCTTATTAGAAAGAAACACTCTCTAGGCTAGAGCCCGCAGCCGAAAAAGCGTTGCAGTTAGTACTCTTTTTGCTGTGGCTGAGCAGGAACCTTTGAACTGTATACAAAAGACTGATCTAAGTACCGTGCCGCCGACCCAACAACGGCAAGAAGCTGCGGGAACGTTCTACAATTAAGCAGTCCAAATTTATAAAAGGCGCGTATGGCGGTTGCCCGTGATATGCAATAAATAATAAACAATGGGTGCTTAATTCATGTAACTCATAATATTTTGACCAGCCCGGTAGGCAGACTTATTTTTTGAATTATATTATTTAATAACTTAAATTTCAAAACTTTGCAGTGTTTCGGTCGCATTATGAACATTTTTCAATATTTTTTTTAATCTTGCAAATTTGAGAATTTCAGGGCGCTTTGCGGCGCCTTAGGCCCTTGCGCCATCGGGCATGACATGACTTGCCCATATGGACGGAACGGCCTTGATAATATGTAGTAAACACTGTTACAGTTTGAATTTATATTCATTTGTATCGCTTTGTATCGCAGGCATCCTTCACTAAATTTTAATCAATTTTTGCGCATTTAGTTCTTCTTCTTCTTCTTTCTTCTAGGCCTCGGCCTATTATTTCTAGATATGGAGTCCTTCCATCTTTTGTTCGGGCGTCCGATGCTTCTTTTTCGGCTTGGTGACATGTTTCTTGTAATTTAGCTGTTCTGATGTTACCCATTCATGAAATATAACTAAAGAGCGGATTATATGCAAAGCGCATATATTTTAGTTTTTTGTAAAATTTGACTATAGTCAATTATGTGGACGAATTACACTGATAAGAGTTAATTGACGGCAACTAGTGATAAATATTTGGGCATTCGCTGCATATTTTTGCAAAAGTTGCATAAACTTGCATATTTTAGCCTTTTGCATTCATCAACAGCCTTTCCGTCCCACTGCTGGGCATCGGCCTCTTCTCTGCCACTTGTTTCTCCTCAGCGCTAAGGTAGAAACACGGGGGACCTACAGTTTAACGTCGAATCCGAACGACAGAAATTCCAGAGAAGGTTTTTAGCATTAAGATCCCACGGTTGCAAGCCGAATTGGGAAATTGTGTGTGGTGGGTTGCAGACAAGATTTTTATAAATCTGCATAGTTCCGCTTAGGTTTCGAACCCAAGCCAGAATCGACGTTTTATTCAGAAAGCGAGCGCTCTACCAACTGAGCTACCACCGCACACTTTTGTATTATTCGTTTCTAAATTTTCGCCAAGTGGTCAAAACAAGATTATGAAATTCCCAGCTGGACAGCTAATGACCTGCGCCTGGAATTCCCGACAGTTTGAAGTTTGAAGTACCGACCTAATCCATTTTATTACTTGTTTCTTGTTTATCAATGGAGGGTGGATATTGAGTGGGATACATACCTACATTTTGCTTGTAGTTTGCATAGTATTTTCCCTTATTGAGTAACCCTATAATAGCATCTTCTCTCGTCGTTACAACGTGCCCGATACTCCGATAGTGTTGATTTCTTGCAAATATTATACATATTATATACCTACAATGAGTAAATCGAACAAGATTGCTTCATAGATTAAACCATATCCAGAACTAGTAATGGATGGCGTCAAAATATTTTGTCGAGCTTGCAGAAAATTGGTAAGTTAAATAATTTTTCTTTTATAAATTAAAATTATTTATCATATTATTATGTACGTAACTAAAACAAAGTCATGTCAGGGAAGGTAGTGTTGGTTTTTGTTTTTAACGATTATCAAAAGCTCTTATATTAATATTAAATTATTTGTCGTAGGTGTCTTCTGAGAGAAAAAAAATGGTAGATCAGCACACTGAAACTCCTTCACATTTGCAAAAGGTGAAAAATGGAAGCGAAGCAATTGTTCTCAGCAAACCATGACTCAATGTTCAGGGACGAGTTTTAAAAAATCGGAGCAAGAAGAATTTAATAAGGAGTTATGTAAGGCATTAATTTCGTCTAATATACCGTTATCGAAATTAAATAATATTAATTTAAAATCGTTCTTACAAAAATTTTGTCAGCAAAATGTACCCGACGAAAGCACTTTACGAAGAAATTATGTAAATTCTTGATACAATGAAACAATGTCTGAAATTAGACAATTAGTGGGCAGTAATTTTGCTCAAAACAATTTGTAGGCTTCGGTAAAAATTTCTTTGTTCTCATTAAGATTTTAGTAATTCTTGGGTCTGTAGATTGCGGTAACTTTCATCGGCATAAAGAAGATTTAATTCGGTTTTAAGACGCTGACTGTTTGTAAATATTTTGCCATAAAATTGCCCTAAACTTTCAAATGCTTTAGACGGAAAACACGAATCATATTGTTCGAATTTCCGGTTTCGTAGTATCAGCCAAAGACATGAATTATAACTTATCGCAGTCTTGAAACCTTACTTCTATTTCCATTACAATGTGATCCAGTGCTTCATAAAACAAAATTCTATAATTTCTTCTAATGTCATTATTTGTAAGGCTAGCGTATTCCCGCTTAGGGCACTTAGAAATATCGATTTGTGTTATTTCTATTTCCTTAGTCTTTTCGAAGAGTATATCAAAGAAATCATCATTCCTTTTCCTCTTTAATAGTTCAATAGTTTTATTTATTTTTGTAACACAAAAATTAATATCCAATGATTTCTTTTGGAGAACATCAAACAATATGTCAGGGAGAGAGAAAATATCATTAAATACTACAGCTAAAAATGTGAATTCAAAATTGTTGAAATCGTTTAAAAACCGACGGTCAATCCTGAACATGAAGTTCAGCGGCTGATTGCGATTGAGCTCTTCACTTACGCCATTCGCCGTGAACCAAACGTGGATACCGACGTAGGCGTTACCGTGGCAACGGAGGTATAAGTGCAGAGTTAAAATACGTTTGAGACCGACTGTTCACTACAGTTGCACGAGTGTTGTAGGTAAGATTCTTTATGGCCACTGCGTTCACGCTCGACGGACTGTATTTAAAATTTAAATTTTAAATACAAGGGCACCAGAAAAAATGTAGTGTGTTTGTTTTTACTAAACTTATTGTATCTACGAGTATGTATCCCATAAATAAACGACTCCTAATAGGTGTAATGCCGATAAATAATTTGTTATGTAATTTAAATAAACATTCGCAATTGAATGAAAACTTTAGGTGAAGCAGCCACTGTAATGGAAATGTTAGCTAACACAAGATTTTATTTACAAATAACTCTTAATTTCTATTTACCATAACAAAACTTAAAATATTATTTTGGGCTGTTATAATTGTTAGTCTTTGCCATATTTTGAATATTTAAGGTTGGGTGTTTGTGTACCAGATGCCTTACACTTTAGTAAAACAATAATAATCCAGTCAGTGGCAAACTACTGGTTTGCGGCGTATGCGACAGCACACGGCCAAAAAAGGGTAATAACTTTTGAAAAATAAAACACAAGAATAAGATTCTTTTGGGTTAAAAATGTACTGCAGTTCTGCGCAATTACTTCATCAGACACTTTAAAATTTATCCTTATTAGTCTATTACGATAAGAAGGAAATTTAAGAGTTTCAGATATCGCACCACCATACATAAATAAACAATGCGATATGTTTCTTCGTGGTTATTAGGAAATAGACAATTTCTGAACGATAAAGTAATTAAAGGTGTCCCCAGCGTCAGATAAGATTTCGCCTCGTCTTCACTTGTCAAAATATTAAACAATTTGGGTTCTCATGGTTATGCTCCGAATACAGGCTAAAAGCAAAGCATAATTTTAAATTTTCAGTTTTAATTTGACATTTCCATCACACCTTTACCACTTATATAACTCAACGTCATATTTTGTGCACTGGTAAAGTTATTTGTTCAACAATAATTTAATAGCCAAACGACATCAGATGAAAAAAGAAGAAGAGGCCTCAACCTGACATATAAGGATTTTCATATTTAAGGTCCTATGTTAGCACATTAGCCTATAAAATAATGTATTCTGATTGCTAATTAATGTACAATAAAAAAAAAACAATAATATTCCTGCCTTCATAAAAATATGTTTTTCGCACTGCACCTGTTTTCCTTGTTTCTAACATTATTTCCTCCAGTTCGAAAATATGTTTTTAAGACATAAAACAGAGCAATTTAGGCGGTCACAGAATCAGTTAAAACATATTTTGTGTTTAAGGAAAATATCTTCTAAACATTTTATTTTTTACTAAAACCTAAAAACTGCTAATAAAATAAATTACAGAACACATATTTTTCTGAATATCTTATTAAATTTGCATAACTAATAATAAATAAAAAACTTATGATTTTTTTTAAAACTAGGTCAAATGGGGCCTCATATGTTTTGCAGATATTTACATCTATATTGATTTCTGCTCATAAAGAAATACTTAAGATTCAAATAACGACTTATATTGTTTATAACAACAATAATTAATTATCTTTCAGAAGGTTCTCCAATGAAATAAAATTAAATTAAATTAGCTTTGCAGATATTAACGCGTAATATATTCCAATATCCTACGTTGAATTTATACAGGGGAGTCTCAGAACGTTTATTACATTTAACTGTGAATTTTTTTATTATATTAAATCCGAAATGCTTTCTTTCCACACATAACATAAGTTTTAGGTAGGAAGTTGAAAAACAGGCATTTAATGCTTTCATACAAGCCAATTCGGAAAATTTTGAATATTAAATTGTAATATTACATGGTTTCCAACACAATCTGTTTATCCTGTTGTTGTTATTGTTAACTAATATTCTAACTGTGTCAAACATTATCATGGGAACTTTGAAATGCAGATCTCGTAATTTGTTTAAATTGATAAGTTAGAATATATAATTATTTTGTGGTTTAAACAGGAAAACATCTAGTATCTATTAGTATGCAATATTGTTGCTCTTGCTTCTACACGTTCACACTTAATAACAAAACTGAGCCCACTTTCGGTTTCAGATTTACTTTGTACAGCTTGCGCAACGTTTTCGAGAGATTACAGTTACTAAGAAATTAACTCTATAATACGATATTTACTTTTGTAGTTTTATAGCGTGGGGAAGTACCATTGTTCGAACACGTATCAAAATTCCCTTGCAAATGTAATCTGGAATAAACTTTAGCTGAAAGTAGTATCGCCGGTTGTTAGTGTGGAAAACCCCACCAGCATGAGATAGTCTCATTTAACAAACTTAATAGGAGTTAGGAATAGGAATACTGAACTATTTACGAACTAATCAGACCTTACCTCCAAGCAAAATTGAAAATGAAACAGTTTTCCTTACTTTAAAATTGCTTATTTACGCAACTTTTAGAAATAAATATAGGAATAGTGTTTTTGTGTCACTTAGTTTAGATTTTATATATACCTACTTGTAATTGTCTCAAAACTATTTTCTTTATCGCCGAAACTTCTGAGAACTGGGATTCGTTGGAGGGCGGGGGGCTTTTAGGTAGGATTGAAGAAAAAACCATGGCAGTAAGTAAGTAAGGCAAAGTGTGAGGTATTCGAGTTAAGATGACAACGAATATGTTGCTTAATTGCTGAATGCAATAAAGTGGTGTTTGCCTGTGTTTTTGCTACCTGTAAGGTGGTGTAGATGAGCTCTTTTTGTGTTCTGTAGTAGTAGTTGCTACATGAAGCTGTAAATAATGCGTTTACTTCTTATACTGTAGTACAGTTAGTAATGGTAATTGGTGTGTTATTGTGATTGGGAGTCTGTGAGCTAGCCAATAATCTTGAATAATAGCGTACCCGCTAGGAAGGACTCAAAATAACCCATTATAACCTGTAAACATAATATCAAAAGTAAAACCATAGCAAGAGATTGATATTGCCAAAGGGTACATTTTCGAACAACCTTTCGAAACAGCTACAGTTTGGTTATTCTGTTATTCAGAATGAAAATCACTTATCGAGTCTTTGGAACAACTTCCAACGTAGTTGGACCAGCCTCATTTATCTGAGTTGCCCATCAAATCCCAAGCAGCCCCTCCGTTGTCCAAAACGTCGGACGACCTGCGTCTTCTTCTGCCCCTTCAAGCTTTTTTGAAATCCTTTTGTTCAGCAATCAACCCTATTTACCAAGTAATTAGCAGGCTCTATAAAAACATAAACATATAATACATTTACGCAGTATTGGCAGGGATGGAATGGAGACATTATTTTCGTCGTAGTTAGTGTCCGAACGTCGAGATTTTATATGTTTTGTGCAGGTATGGCTCGTTTGTGATTCTCTGTCTGCTGTCTTTTGCATTACTTCAGATATTAAGAGATTTGTCAAATTCCTTAGTTCGTCAATGAATCTGTTGGAGAATTCTTATCGTCTTCTTGGGCCATCTATTTTGCCCTGGATTTCTAATTTCTCAGTCTCTCTCATCCCCTTCTGATCACCTATCCAATCAATTTAGATTTGTCTGTTTATAGTTGCAAGGAACTGTATTTCTTCTATAACAAGTTTTGAACGTTACTTTAGTTAACTTTGCATGTCGACAACGTGATTATATCTTAACCTGGAAAGATGACCTACCTGGGGTAACTTAAAGGCATGCTATGTGCATCCGTAGTGGTTACCAAAACTACAGTATCCGTTACGTTCAAATAAAGTTGAGAAATAATTATTTTATATAGTTAACTTTATCGCAACCAAAAAGGTTGACTTTTGACTAACTTTCAAGTGCACATTTTACCTGCATATCTATAAAACTACTTATAGCAGTTAGTTTTAGATTACATGCTTTAAAGTGTTTGAAATTTAACAAAAAAATACTTGTAAATCCCTGCTAAAAAATAACCAGAGTACGAGGATAATAATTGCGCATACTGTTGTCAATAACTATATTACAATTGGATTTAAAGATAGTTGTCATTTTTACTAACCGGATATTTTATTGTACTGTAAGTAGTAAGAAAATTATATACAATGTGTTCGTAAATGTAATGTCATTATTGCTTACTTCCCATTTTTCAATGACTTACTTACAGAAATGAGTAATAAAATAGTGACAAAAGCATAAATATAGTGCGTGAACCCGTAATACAATATAGCGTACTAGTAAAAATACAACATTCTTAACTACCATAATGGTAACTATGGAGATAATCGTTTCTTCAGTAAAAGGTGGCCGTTAAATTCTTGTGGCATTTGTTCAAATAGATCTCATATCCAACAGAATGAAAGGAAATTTGGGAATATCGAAAAATATTCTAGAATACATATAGATAAGTCATAGTTTTTACTTTAAGCATTATGAAGAGGATAAGTAAAATAAGTGATTGGCACTACAATTGCCGTTATTTAGTATTGTGGGTTTAACAACAAAATTTAGCATGCTGATAAGTGATAATTTTCTGTTTTATAAATAAAATTACAATAAATATTACAACATGATTATAGAACGGTTTACAAGATATACTATTAAGGAGAGGACGGTTGGACGGCATGTAACATATGCTGTATCTACCGGGGTTTCTTTCTTAAGAAAGTAGCATTCATTTTTAGTTACAGTTTCAGTAATTATCAAGGTAAGCGTTTCTTTTATACCATTAAGTTTAATTGAATATCTTATTGTGACAAGAACGGCTAGTAATAATTTTTTGGCCAAGCTCTTGTTGGTTGGCGGTAAAAAACTTGGAAGTGCAACTAGAAGGATCTGTTCTATGTTGGTGATCCTTACTGGTTTAGGCGGGATCGGCGCCCATCAAGTGTTCAACCTACAGGGATTGAATATAAACCGAATAACCAAGTGGTTCTTTACACTTTCGTTAATATGATTTGTTTTATACTTTGTTACATTTACATCGAATGTCCTGTATCCTTTTTTATATTTGATGTAATTTATACATTTCTGCACTTAATAATCATGGATTATTTTCTGATAAATCGATTTACCCCATTGTATTAAAATTTAATTTAAATTATACATTTTCCTAAAACTCTGTAAACCAAAGCCAATTACTAAATATTTGTCTGTCAAAAAGTTCAGGGGATGGTTTAAAGCTTTTTGTAGGTAATTTTGCTTTTGATAATTTATATCACATTTAAATCAAATCAAGGATATTTAATTAATAATTGCAGTTTATCCTGTCAGCAGATAATCTTTGTTAACATATTATTACGTACTTTCAGTGCCAAAAATCATACCTAGTACCACAGAATTGGACATTTTATCCCCTACGGAAGTATGGGTCCGAGAGTACGGCGAAAGACTTAAGAAGTCGCAGCTAAAAACACTGTTTTAGATATTAAGGTTAAAATTGATACTTTCTGTGAGTAAATACTTTGTTGTATTTAAAATATTTGTTTAATAATAAATAGCAATTGTTTTATAATGCACTTTTTATTTACTGATTCTATAAGAAATAAAATGATTATCTTAATTCAAACCGTAGCAGAATTCTTTGGATAAAAGCTAGGCTTGCTTTACAGATACACTTAAATGGTGTTTTTGACAGAATGAGCAGTTAGCTCTTAGATATGTTTCTCAGTTCACTTACTTACCGTCGATATGGATATGCTTCAAAGGTAACAAAGATAATAATAAGAATTTTGGGTATGTTGTGGAGATGCCCAAAAGTCGACTTTTAAGCTTAACTTTTGAATATGTGGAGAAGGTGCCCAAAGCATGATTTTCAAGGTTATCTTTTGGACATCTTTTGCGGTTAACCAAAAGATGACTTTCAAGGTTAGCTTTTGGACATCTTTTATAGTTAACCAGAAGATGACTTTCAAGGTTAGATTTTGGACATATTTTATTGTTAAACTTTTAGCGACCTTTAGGATGCCTTAGGGTTGCTCTATGGTTAACTAATTTGTGACATAGTTAACTTACAGGTTCATTTTTGGTTGACTAATGGTGACCTTGTATGTTTGAGAGGTTAACTTTTAGATATCTTCTGGATAACTTTGGTTATGTGGGGTGTTTTGATTAAATGTATTAGGTATTCTGGCAAAGTTATTTTTTTCAGAATATTCTGTAGCCAATAAGACCGATTATTGGAATAAATTATATTTACCGTGGAATCGACGAAACCACAGATAAATGTGGTCGCTGCACAGTTCATTCACTCATTGAAATTTTCTGTGATGTGGAAATAGGAATTACATATTTAATTTACTTTAAAGAGCTTGATAAAGCTAATAATTTAACAATAACAGAGTTTGTTCAAAGAATGGTTTTCCAATTTTGTGTTCCGCATTTGATTTATATTTATATTCTGGACCGTCCTCTTGCATATTTCGTCAATTTGACCTTCTAACATCGTGGTTAATCGTGTCTGTCTCCTAATTATATGTTCAATGAAACTTCCTCTTCTTCTCTGGATTTGTTTCCAAAGATGTATGTCTTCTCCAGCTCGCCTTAGGACTTCGTTATTACTTATACTCTCTGTCCAGCTTATTTTCGATACTCTTCTAAGTTTTTCTAAATATTTTCTGGCTGTTAGAGATACCATATTGGTAATAGCAGATTGTTCTTAGTGTAAAAATTCTTTTTGCCTGCGTTATTCGCGATCTTATTTCTTTAGGACATCTCTCCCCTCCTTCGTTATTGTCCTGCCCAGGTATGCAAATTCTTATACTTCTTGAAATTTTATGCCTCTTACCGATATATTTACATCTGGTACGATTTCCTTGCGAAAAACTAAGATATTGTCTTTTGATGGTTTCTGCTCAAAACATTTTCCGGCTTTTCTATTTATGTGGTGCGTTATTCTCTGCTCTCATCTGTCGTCTCCGTATCGTATCATATCTATGCCTACACACTTTAATATTTCACACATCTATATCTATGAAGGTTATGTACTGTTACAAAAAACATTCATACTAGCCCCCGCAGGGGTAACAACAGGACAGAAGACAAAATTTTTCGTAACAGACCGGAAACACCAAATTATTACCCACGGATAACTCACTGCAACGTTTCTCTGTGTTCACCACGGCTAACTCGTCTGCGAAACGGGTGCGGATGAATCGACAACAAAATTCTCAAAAGAGCGCCATCGGTGTCATCATGTTTCTTCCCTCTAATAGCATGTTCCAATTTTTACTTGGTATACCTTTGAATTTAGGCCTGTTTTCTTGGAAGAATCTTTTTCCTACTCTATAAGCTTTTTCAATACGATTTGTCTTCGGGTTTTCCTAAATTTCCTCATATTTGATTCTTATATTTTTGTTGTTAGCCAGTCTGGTTTCTCTGTTTATTCTATTCCTTAGGTTTCTATATGAGTCTGTTCCCTTTTCTGTCCTCTCATTCTTAAATTTCCCTTAGTTGGTTTTCAGGCTGGTTTACTTTCCTGGTCCATAAATCTCACGTTTTTTAAGAAAAGATGTCCGGTATTCTGTTAATAAGTCTTTGCAGTGATTTTCCCATTTTTTAATTGTTATGATAGATATATTTACTTTCTATAAACTTCCGAAATTCTGTAGCTTCTATTCCTCCCAAGTATGTGTATGTGTTTTCTTTCCATACTATTTTTTTTTTCTGTAATGATAGTGCTTGGTTTCTCTCTATCTTGACTGTTACTGATTTCGATTTCATGCACAGTTGGTAGGTTTATGAATTCCATCCTTTGTACTTATTATTTGATTGATATATATTAATGCATGATTTCTTAAACATTTCCCAATTTACAAGCCAGTTGACTAAGTTTGCAAGTTATTTTATGAGGAATGTACAACAAGACTGTTTCTGTAAATTTTACTGCAGGCGATACCAGCTCTTCGGGGTGCAGTTCATGGAACCTGGAGGTATAACAAAAGTACTCATCTAGGGCATCCGCAAATTCATTGACGGAACGATCATAATGGAGTAGATCACCAATGGGGCACAATAAGCTGATAGAGCTTCAGAGTAGGCAAGCACTACACCTAATGCGAATAATAATAATAATAATGTCCAGTAATCAGGATATCAACCAGATTTTGGTATTGGTAATGCGCGAGTTTTTGTGGTACTGTAATTTATATTCCATCATTGGTATTGTTTTGACTAGGTGGAAGACCAAGAAGAATTCCGGAAGAACCTGTATTAATGCTAACCATAAAAAAGACACACCACGTAAGAACAAAATACTAACTTCTTCAACTAATAATGCAGCGCAAATAGTGGGAAAGTAAAGTGCTGAAATGAGAGGAAATATTGTTACGGACCCAATATCCAAAATTCTAAATTAAATTATTATTGCTTAATAGCTGTTGTCATGTGATTTCAGTTACTTGCAGACACATTTATGTTGCACGTAGTGGCGTCATTTTACTCAGGAAATTCAAAGTACATTAGACTATTAAATTAGTCTATGTGGAATAAGTAATACGCTTGATAAGGGAAATTGACTAATAACCAGGTCATCGCTTATGGGTGCAAAAAGAAATTTATAAAAGGACACTTAAGATTGAATTAGCTAATGGTAAATAAGAAGATAGTAGATAATAAATAGTTGGCAGTTGTTGGTGGGTGTCTGATAGAAGAGAGTAGTCTCAATAATAAACCTAGCAATGGCGCTGTAACTATCTGCATTATTGTAAGTAGTTTAGTACAATGTTTCAGAACAAGTTGTCATAATCTTGTAGTACGTAGTAATTAATAAATCCAATCATTTTACATAAGGGCAGTTGTTTCTCTGGTGATCCCGGCGATAAGGACAAGGGCTTCCTTATCGGTTACAGCCGTAGGCGTAACACATGGTGGAGGCGCCGGGTACGGAAATCCAAAACAGACGTCTTCCACGTCAGTCGAATTCTCCCTTATTATGCCACTTGAAATCCTGAAGAAATTGACCCACAAGGAAAGGAACTGGACGATTTCCTCGACTTGGTTAACAAGGAGGACATCCATAACACAGATATTACAGAGGTAATAAGAGACCTCTTCGAAGCTCCTGTTATCTACTCGCTGGTACATTGCGTTTCTAAAGATTTAGCAATGTCAAAAGGGATAGCGGTTCAATTTAAAGAACGCTTCGGAAAAATAGAAGATATGGTAAGCCAACATAAATTAGTGGGAGAAGTGGCTACAATAACTGCAGGTAACCGTAATATTTATTATCTCATTATCAAAGAAAACTGTTACGATGACCCATCATATTAAACATTGTGGAGAACTCTAGCTAGCTTACGAAAAATTTGCAGGGGCAACCACGATAATTTGCTAGCCATGCCCCGGTTAGGTTGTGGCTGTGATACGCTGCAATGGAATATTGTACATTCCATGATTAAATATATCTTTAAGGGCACTGCCGTAAAAATAATTATTTATCAATTACAAGATAATTAGTAGTCTTTAGTTTTGTGTGATTACGTCTGGGTAATTTTAAGCATTAGAATAAGGGATTCCCAAAAATATTTAGTCTTTTTAGGTCAACAGTTACTATTATAAGATGTTCCAATGGTCCAGCGATTCATATTACGACTGGAGTACATTGGAGAGAATTACCTCGAGCACTAGTGTACGAAGCCACTATATCATTAATATATGTATAAGATGAAATGCAATGAAGAGAGCAGACAGCCGAAGGAAGCACTAACCAAACCAAGGACTTGCAACTCCAATCATACCAACCAACCCATTTGTAAGATTGGAGATTATCCGCATTCCTTACACTCAACCTACATTGGAGACATGGACAACCTCAAGCGAACATGTAACATTAAGAATTGCTTGCAGCTGTATTAGTGGAACCCGAATAGCAAGAAGAGAAGGGTAGCCCATTAAACAATCACTATAGAAGCAAAAGAGCATTGGACTTCTTGGGGGAAAGATTGTCATGGTGTTGTGGTGTTGCAACACAACACAAACTGGACAGCTTAACAATGGAGGAACACGAGATGGAATCACACGTATGAAGACTAACTCAAGGACTAACGGACATATATCAAAATATTGGAAAACTATTAATAAAATTCAAAGAATATAAAAATCAACTAACAACCTCATTCACCCAAGTGGATGATAGGATACACTTTATTGAAAAGGAAATATCAGAGGTTCAAGAGGGAGCAAACGATTATCGCAACCTCACCAAGTTTTATCGCGACAATAAAATTCAACATCACACATTCCAAAATCCAAATGCAAAACCACTATCGGTGGTAATTAAAAATGTCCCTTTATCAATAACTACCGATGAAATTAAAGAAGAGCTAAAAATTCTACCTGTTATTAATGTAACACGACTATTGAAAAAAGATAAAAAGCCCCTTCCAGTGTGTGCAGTAGAATTAACTAACAGTGATGAGGCCAAAAAAGCATTTCCTTGAAGTCAATATATTTTTCAATTGTGACCGTAGAAATAAGGCACAAACCAACATATTTACCACAGTGTCATCGATGCCAGCGCTATGGGCACACCAAAAATTACTGCACCCTTGCTCCAAGATGTGTCAAATGCGCTGGAAACCACATCCACACTGAGTGTACCAAACAACCCAATATCAAACCAACATGTATAAACTGCGGAGGAGACCATGCTGCTAGCTATCGCAGATGCCCACATCACATAAAACTCCAGCAAAAACGCATTACAAATAAACCGATCGCAAACAATTCTCGTGTCAACCCAATGCAAACGTTTTCTGATCGAATTAAAAATGTCTTAAACAGCAATTCAACAAACTGAATCTTCCCAGACCTCAAATATTATCAAAATCATAATTGACCTAATAACCCCATTTCTTCCGCAAATCAAAACATTTATTACAACAACCATATTACCCTTATTGTTCAATGGACCATAATACCCAACGAGTAATACAAAATCTAACAATCCTAAATTGGAACTCGAATGGAATTACTAGTCAGGGGTCAGTATTTATGGGGTTCTTAGTCAGGTATAATGTAGACATAGCCTGCATTTCCGAAACACACCTTCACAATGATGACAACTTCAAAATACCAGGATACAACATATATCGAAAGGATCGAAATGCCAGGGTAGCATCAGGAGGAGTAGCCATCATCAACAAGAAAAAAGTTGAACATACCTGCATCCCAGATACCCCAAATACTACTCTAGAAACAATTGGAATCAGAGCGAGACTAAACAATCAAAGCTATCTTACCATCTACAGCACATATAGGCAGGCAACCAAACAAAAAACTAGATGAAAATGACATAAAGAACTTATTCGATACAACCGATCAAATACTTATGATAGGAGACTTTAACTGCAAAAGCAAGACGTGGAGCTGTCGAGCCACCAACCCTGAAGGAGTCAAGCTAGAACAACACTCAGCCACATATGCATTCCAAATTATACCCCCGAGGAGCACACTTACTTTCCCTATCGCGCTGACCATGAGCCTGATATCCTTGACATTGTATTGCAAAAAAACTTTTTAAAACAAATCAACCAAAGAGTAATACCAGAATTTAACTCGGATCATTTACCTGTGCTAATATCTTTCCTCAGCACGCCGCAAATAAGACAACCTCCGCAAAAACTCATTAATGGACTAATTAACTGGGACACATTTCAACAGAAATTACACCAAAACCTTCAAGAATCAAAGAAGTGCGAAACCCAAGAACACATAGATGCTGCAGTTATTAATATTACCACGTCAATTGTAGATGCTGTAAAGTCATCAGTCACAACTCCTAAAAACAACACACCCCCAAATTATAACTATCCTCCCAATTACATACTAAACCTAATTAAAACAAGAAGCCAAACCAGACGTTAATGGCAACGAAGCAGAAACCCGGAAACAAAAAGGCTGCTAAACAGCCTCAGTCACCGTCTTAAGAAAGAACTGGACGAATTCAGGATTGAATCATACCAAAGATATATTGCTGATATTGGCCCCGGTGATCCAGGCATGTGGAAAACCACAATAAGAATATTAAAACAGCATAATGAAATACCAACACTAACTAATGGAAATGATGTCCTCTGCACAGATAGTGAAAAATCGGAAGCATTTGTAACTCATCTTGAACATGTTTTCACACCATCAATTATCTGTAATCCCACACAGGCAATACATGTAACTAACCATATTGAGCGAAACCATCCAGTTATAACGGAAAACATCCACCATGTTTCACTGAGCGAAATAGCCTAAATTATAGCCGCTCTCCCCAAG
The DNA here is from genome assembly GCA_014611495.1 of Limonius californicus. Classification (NCBI taxonomy): domain Eukaryota; kingdom Metazoa; phylum Arthropoda; class Insecta; order Coleoptera; family Elateridae; genus Limonius; species Limonius californicus. The sequence continues at coordinate 27,786 of JABXWE010009983.1, forward strand.
CGAAAATCACCAGGCCACGACCTCATACCCAACACAGTCTTGAAACACCTAACCAAGAAATGCCTGGCCTATTTAGCGGCGATGATTAACGCATGCCTTCGCACTGGCTGTTTTCCTGGGAACTGGAAACATGCTCACATCCTCATGTTCGCTAAACCAGGGAAAGATCAAAAAGACATCAAGAGCTACAGACGAATAAGCCTGCTAACGACCCTTTCTAAAATCCTGGAAAAACCATTCACCCCACTGCTAAAAATCGTGAAAACCCAAAATATAATACCTACCTTTCAATTTGGGTGCAAATCAATACACTCAACCTGTCACCAACTACAGAGAATTAGTGAAACTATTGAAAAAGAATTTGAAAATAAATGTTATACTACGATTACTTTCTTAGATGTGGCTCAAGAGTTCGACAAAGTGTGGATCGAAGGTCTAAAGAAAAAACTACTAGGTACCAACATACCAAGTTATTTGCAAGTAGTCATCTTCTCGTTTTTAGATAACCGAACTTTTGCCGTTAAAATTAACTCATACACATCCAACACCAAAGCTATAAACGCTGAAGTAGCACAGGGAAGCATACTGGGGTCCCTATTATTTATAATCTACACTGCTGACTTCTCAACTACTAGAGCATCTATAGCTACACTTTCAGATGACACGGCGATAATCACGCAAGGCATAGACCTGCAAGAAACAGTTCTACAAATGCAGCATGCTAGAGATATAATTAATAAATGGTTTAAAACTTGGAATATACAAATAAATCCCGCCAAATGTCAAAGCAAAATCTTGACACTAAGAAAAATAGCTACACCACCCGACATCAAAATTGGAGAAGCTATACCCTGGATGTAGCTGTGAAATACTTAGGAGTTTATCTGGACACAAGACTAACATGGAGCTACCACGTAAACTACAAACTATCGCAGGGCAATAATAGACTGAGACAGTTGTACCCGCTTATAAATCGTAAGTCATCATTGAAACCAGAATGTACTATTCTAATGTACAAAACTCTACTGCGCCCACTACTACTGTATGCTTGCCCTGTCTGGAGTGCTACAACAAAAACCAACATGAACAAACTACAACGTTATCAAAATAAGGTATTGCGAATCGCAGTGAACGCGCTGTGGTTTATTCGTAACAATCAACTACATCATGAACTGGGAGTATCCTACGTGCAAGACTTCATTCGCGAAAGTGCCAAAACGCGAATGAGTATGACGGAGTTACCCATTACAACCTGTGTAAACGGAACATACATGTTAGACTGAAAAGAAAATTACCTCATGATTTAATATCTTCCGATGAACATAGTGACTAAATACTGAATTAACAATTACCGAAAACAGGACGCTACAAATAATCTTGACATGTTATTTATTGTTATTTCTATTTGTCAAATATGTCTTGTATAACAATTTCACTGTAGAGCTGACAATAACTTGTAATAAAAAAAAATAGGGAGCAAACCACCTGTCCACTATGGCAATCATAAATTCATGCAAACAACATCACATACCACCTGCAGTCTTACAACATAACATACTGCTATCAGATTTATATAAATTAAAACAAGCATTATGTGCCTCTAATCAAGAATTAGCCATTCCAACAAGCGACATCATACGTTACTATCAATTGCCAATATGTGATTGTACCTTTTCGGGAAGAAACAAGTAAGGATTCCAATCATCTCCCTAAAACAATCATGGAAATTATATAAGCTTATAACTACGTCATTTGCTTGGTACAACCAAACCTGTACTTTGTCCACTACTCCAGCGTACCTTGCAGTATCCAACCAGAACGAAAGTCCAGCATTACGGATTATTATTGGATCAGCCTTACATCAATGTTGTCCTTTTGAAGATAAACTTTCTATATTCCAAGATTCAGCTCAGGTGATATCCACGAACCTATATGTGCCATGAAACATTATCAAGGAGCCACCGTGGAAGAACTAGGAAATGTCATGCCATCAGTCAACAGCCGTCGTCATCACTGAAGTCACTGAAGAAACATACCTCCATCATTGCTCATGCTTCTCCAAACTGCTTCATTAAGTGTCCAGGAAAAAACATCGCTTTTTCAAACACAACCCATGCGGACCCTGGAGCTGTTAAATTGTACCTTCCTTGTAACTGTAAACCAGTTTTCGATTCCAATGTTTTTATCCCTCGACGTTATCCTTGTAATCCCCAAATTCCTAGAGAAGCTATCATCACTCATACTATACCCGAAATTTGGTCCAACCTGAAATCCTTCACCATGAAACCAGATCACGAAAATAATTCTCCTACTTACCACAACACCTCAGAGTGTGTAAATCATCAATAGACTTTAACCATTCCCCATGTGAACCTCACCAGCGTACAAGATTCCATCAACGGCATCAACCACTACATCAACGAAAAAATTTCGACTTCGGCAAGTTTTACGGACAACTATGGTTTCCTTGTCCATTCTACCATTGTTGCATAGAACATTGTACTCTCCATCCTGACGGTATATCTATTGTTTTGACGGGTAACACCACTAGCAGCCGCACTTATTCCAAGTGTAGAGGTCAGAATGGATCGGACTCATCAGCCCTTCATGAAGTCCTAATAGTCACCACATGTATAGCCACTATTTTGCTCATCTCTTTCATTTTGGAATATTTGCTACATAAGATAAATAAGTACAAGTGTCAAAAGAATAATAAAGCAGAAGAGGAAGCAACAGAAGACACCACGGTTGTCGCTTACTGCACGGAAAGAAGAATCAAAAAGAAGAAATATGATTGACAAGAAAATAAGTCGAAACATAGAAGAATGTGTACTGAATGAGAGACACACAAATATGGACCAGCCACTCAGCTTTAGAATAGAAGTAGAAAATGAAGACTTATTGACTCTTACGAAAGGAGTCTTAATGCAAGCCAGCACGAGTAAGGAGAACCTGACGTCTGCAACCTAACTACCAACCAGCTATGGACCAGGGTACATTTTTAAAAGCTAAGTATTTTTTTTATACCACAAAGAGAATTTTATTTATTTGGGTTTTATAATTGCACGCATTACTTTACTTTACATTTCTATTCTTCTAATTACCTTTAAAACTAGCCCAAATAACTAAAGTTGCTGCGTGTAATTTTAATTATTCTTTATTTTTTTTTCAATTCTAGTCTTTACTCATGCTTGCTTCAAAAGTATCTTGCCTGTACTTAGCGTGTTAAACTAAAATTAGTATTCATGGACCTTTAGATAATTTTCTCGCACAATGAATAAACGAATATTTGTCAAGTTGAAAGAAGTTGAATTATTATTTTGTATCCCACTGTGTATAGAACGTACGCTTGTAGGCTTTTAAACTGCACTGAGTTGCTTTGTTATGTTTTGCACAAGAGATGTGCTTTGAGAATTGTCTAAAATGAGACAATATGAGATAAATAATTGAATGTTATTTAGAATATGAGAAATGTAATGTTCATTATCGAACAAACAAGTTATTGAGAATACGTGAGACAATATAAATAAATGAGGTTTAAAAGTCATTGACAATTTGAGGTATATATGTAAAGGTGTGAGAATATTAAGTTTTGCAGTTAGCACTTCAGTTTTGCTAATTTTTGGGTCCATAAAATAGATGCTTGTGAAAAGTAACAATTAATGTTGTTTATATGTTTTGTTTAGAAAGAGTATAAAGTCAATCTTCTTTCCAAAAAATTAAAATCTACATATTTGAATTTTTATAATTATTTAAGACTTTAAGGGATCTCTATGTGTATTAAAAATGTTTAGGATAAAAAAATTAATAACTAGTATTAAATTAAGTTTACCTTGTACGTAATATTAAGTTATTTTTTTTACTTTCATGTAACTACACTGTATGCCACACCGAGCCAAAGAACTACGTATGCAACACGCCTTCCACGAAAAAGCTTCCTTCAGCACAATTTAAAAAGTCGCAAATAAAGATGGAAATTCACCGATCACAGTAGCACCTGCCATGTAAGCTGCCCTAAAAGATTTCACGAGGTTCAACAACCAGCACGATCCAATTTGACGTAAAGAACAATTCAGCATACCTACGATTAAATATAAATAGTAAAATGTAGTTACCTGTTTTTTAATGTGTTTAGTTTAGTTTTTAATTGTAAACCAGCTCAAGCGTATTAAACGTCGGGTCGACGTTTGCCAAAAGGGAGAGTAATGTTACGAACCCAATATCCAAAATTCTAAATTAAATTATTATTGCTTCATAGCTGTTGTAATGTGATTTCAATTACTTGCATACACATTTATGTTGCAAGCAGTGATGTCATTTTACTCAGAAAGATCAAAGTATACATTAGAATATTAAATTAGGCAATGTGGAATAAGTAATACGCTTGATAAGGGAAATTGACTAATAACCAGGTCATCGCTTATGGGTAGAAAAGGGAATTTATAAAAGGACACTTAAGATTCAATTAGCCAATATAGTAGATAGTGAATAGTGCAGGCAGTTGTTGGTGGGTGTTTGATAGAAGAGAGTGGTCTCGATAAAAAACTTAGCAATGGCGCTGTTAATAAGTTGTCATAGTCTTGTAGTACGTAGTAATTAATAAATCCAATCATTTTATATAAGGGTAGTTGTTTCTCTGATGATCCCGGCGATAAGGACAAGGGGTTCCTTATCAGTTACAGCCATAGGCGTAACAATATCATATGGCGATGTTCTTTATAAAATTACCCCAAACAGGTGTTGTTACTATGTACCGTAACTAACTACTTACAATAATAACCTATTTATAATAATAGTTCGAATTGAAAACCGTCTGCACGTAAATATGGATCTGAAAGTCAAAAAAATGTACTGGCTAATAGGTCGGAAATCACCCTTAGCAACTGAAAGCAAACTCCTTATATATAAAGCCATTTTACGTCCTATTTGGACATATGGATGTGAGCTGTGGGGCTGCGCTAGCTACTCTAACGTAGACATAATCCAGAGATTCCAATCCAAGACAATAAGAACTCTTATGGATGCTCCATGGTGTGTGACGAACCTCACCCTACATACCGACTCCAACACCCCTTACGTGCGTGACGTAATTACGGAACGGGCTACCAGACATCATGATAGACTTACATACCATCCAAACGACATCGTCAAACCACATACGTGAATCCTCCAGTGTGAAACCATCATCCTCAATCAATAGGTAGAGGAAACGGCGAGGAAGCTCCAGTGGGTGCCAAACTCATCAAACCAATCAACTTTATAAACAGATTGGCTCATAGAATCTCTTCTAATTCTGATTGCTGATGACTATGTTTTCAATAAAATAAAAATGTAAATATAGTTCCGATCTTCGTAGTATCGTTTTCATTACTTGCTCCAGTATTTCTGGTGTAGTTTCTGATACTACCGCATTAATTATGCTTCTAGCAGCTTCGTCAATATTTGGTCGACGCACAGCATACACTTTCTCTTTAATAAAACACCAAACAAAAAAGTATAAAGGGTTGCGATCGGGTGATTTGGCGGGCCATAAAATGGAACCGTCACAATCAATCCATCTATTTGAAGTGTTCGTCGAACCCTTCTCATATATATATATATATACATATATATATATATATATATATATATATATATTGATACCTGTTAAGTTGTCACTTCCGACAAATAGAGGAGGCGACCTGACGTCCGGGTTTTCCACTTACCCTATCTGCACAAAATTTACTATTTATTACTGAGGGGAACTTCTAAAATATGTCCAG
>JABXWE010009984.1:0-34331 GCA_014611495.1 Limonius californicus
TTCATTTTCTACAAGGTCATTTTCCAGTTCTTCATCTTGTTCTGGTTGTCGTTCTTGCGGTACGTCCTCAGGTACTTCCTCATCATTTATTTCTTCTGGATCTACCGAAATTTTTATTGTATTGTTTCTAATTATTGGTTCTTTCAATTCTTCATTAAAAACAACGTCCCTAGAAATTGTTATCCGTTTTGTTTGCAAATCAAATAAACGATAATTGGTAGAATTTCCATCATATCCAACCAAAATTAGCTTTTTACTTTTTGCATGTAACTTCATTCGTTTTTGTTTTGGAATGTGAACATATGCTTCACAACCAAATGTTCTTACGTGTGTTAGATTTGGTTTCTTACCAGTCCATACTTCGTACGGGGTCGTGTCTGGATTACGCTTGTTGGGTGTCCTGTTCAACGTGTAAACGGCTGTGTTCACTGCTTCGCCCCACAATTCTTTGGGTAGATCTTTGTCATAGAGCATTGAACGAGCACTCTCCACAATGGTCCTCATTTCACGTTCTGCTTTCCCATTTTGTTCTGGGGTGTATGGAGCTGTCCTTTCTAGGTCAATCCCATTTTGATGCAAATACTCCTTGAAGTTGAAATTCATATACTCTGTACCATTATCAACATGCAGTGTTTTTACAACGTTACCAAATTTATTTCTTGATAGATTCACAAATGATTTAAAACAGTCTAAAACATCAGTTTTGTGTTTTATAAAGAAAACTACACGATATCCTGAACAATCATCTTTGAATAATACAAAGTAATTTGCACCGCTAATTGTCGGTGTTGACATTGGTCCACACAGGTCGCTGTATATGATCTCACCGGGTTTAGTATCCCGTTGCACGGTTCCAAACTTTAATTTATGCTATTTTCCATACATACATGCTTCACAGAAAATTTTATTTACTTTCTTTAAATCTATGTCCACAATATGTCCCTTTAACACTAATTCCTTTATGGTTTTTAGATTTACATGACCAAGTCGTTTATGCCACAGCTTTAACTTGTCCGTGTCTGAGGTTATGTTTGCCTCAAATTTACTAATAACTGTCTCAAACTGAAGATGATACAGATTATTCGTGGCACGAACTGCATAAGCTACTTGTTTGTCATTTTCATACACGTAGGCATATTTACTTTCCTTGACTATTTTTAATCCCTTGCTTGTAACAGCACCTTCTGAAAATAAATTCTTTCGGAGGTCAGGCACATATAGTACGTTTGTCATTATAGCATCATACCATTTGTTATTTATAAGCTTCCGTATATTTACAGTTCCCTTTCCTTTAACTTGAATGGTTTTGTTGTTACCGAGTGTAACATGTGCTTCATTTGTGCTTTCTTCGAATGTTGCGAAGAACTCTCTTCTGAAAGTCATGTGTGCTGATGCACCACTGTCCATTGTCCAAACTTCATCTTTTGAGGTTGTTATGGCATTCATCACGACGACTTCTTCACTTTCTTCTGTTGTAAAAGCAGATATGTTTCCTTGTGGTCCATCTTGATTTGATTTGGAATCTCTTCTTGGTCGCTGCTTTTTAGGATTGCGGCATTCTCGAGCAAAATGTCCCCTCTTCTGACAGTTATAGCACGTTACCTTCTTCTTGGAATCTTTTATGTTTGACTGACTCTTTGTTTGAGTAACAAAAGCCTTTTCATTTATTTAGGACTCTGTTAAATTTGCTTCTTCGTCAAGCAGCCTAGCTGTGAGGTTACTCAGGGTTTGTTTCGTTTCATCTACTGACAACCATGCTTGACGTACATTTCTATATTTTATCGGCAAAGTACTCAGAATTTTCATCATAATTGTGATATCACTGATTACGTCACCCGATTCACGAACCTGTTTAGCTAAGTTTTCTACCTTTGCGATATGTAGCGCCATTCCATCTGACGGATCCATTTTGTACTGATGAAAACGTTCCTGATGTATCATTTTGTTGGTTTCAGATTTCTGTTGGTAGATGGTATCAAGCTTGTCCAAAATTTCTTTTGCGTTTGCGCAATTTTCAATCAATGTTATCTGGTCGAATTCCATGGAGGACGACAACGTAAACATGGCGACAGCGTCCTTTTTGCTCCATTGCTCCAGCTCGTCTTTTTTATCGACACTTGGTTTTGGAGATGTACCACTAGCAACTTCGTAAACTCCTTTTGCTTTCAAAGCGCATCTCAACTGAAACTTCCACTGTTGGTAGTTCTTACCATCAAACTTATTGACGGTGTCCATGTTAATTTTACCGGCCATCTTTGTGACTTGTTTTCACTTTACTTACGGCAACTTTTAATTATTCGCGGGACCTGGGCCCATAACCTATTAAACTTGGCACGCAGCTAAATAATTAAATATATTGAAGTAAATAAGTGGATACAAAAATGGTACACACAGTTTAAACGGCTTAAATCAACAACTACTCAAGCGTACACTGAATTTTTATAATCTGTGCGTACACTAGCACAACTTGCGAACTACTACAATAATCAGGTCAAGTAAAAGGGCATGCGCAAGAATACACAGTTCGAGTACAAAATACATAATATGAAGCCACATTCTCAATCACTGACTCCGTCTACGGATTGTTATTTTTTATAACAACTGGTTTTCACGGCTTACATGTCATTATTGGAACAATCTTTTTAACAATTTGCTTCCTATGACAACTTTTTAATCATCTTTCTCCTATCCACCACTTCGGTTTCGCAGCAGCAGCCTGATACTGGTATTTTGTTGACGTTGTATGACTCTTCCTCTACGTAACTATCTACTGACCAGGTAGTTATTTATCACAACAACAAAGTTATTTATATAGTATAAAAATTATTTTGGACTTCCAATCAAAAGATCTAAATAAATTAGTATAAATAATATTCTTAACCCTTACTGTAGCCATCCCAATATTTATCATCGCCTTAATCATAATAATTTTAGCAAACACTATTTCAAAGAAAACGTATGTAGATCGAGAAAAAAGATCCCCTTTTGAATACGGTTTTGACCCCAAATCATCAGCTCGTATTCCTTTCTCCCTCCAATTCTTCCTAATCGCTGATATTTTCCTAATTTTCGTTGTAGAAATTACGCTTCTTCTACCTCTTATTATCTCTACAAAAATTATTAATATTTCCAGATTCATTATATTACATCAGTTTTCCTAATTATTCTACTTGCTGTCTTGTACCATGAATGAAAACAAGGAGCGTTAAATTGAACATACTAGGATAATAGTTTACAAACGACGTTTAACTCGCACTTATTGAAATAAATATTGATTAATCAATTTATCTTAAATAAGAAACAATTATTGTAATTAGTTTCGACCTAATCCTTTGATGAGGATACTCATCCTTATTTTTAATTGAAATCAAAATAGAGTTTTATCACTGTTAATGATAATAATGAGAGTATCTCTCCAATTAAAGAAGAATAATAATTGAGGTAAGGCTTCTAACTTCAACCTCTAGCGGTGTAATTCCGTTAATACTTCTATTTATATATGTAGTTTAAATAAAACATTACATTTTACAAATTTAAATCCTTCGAATAACACTCTGAAAGAAATGGTAAACCACAAAGAGCTAAGTTACAGATATTAAAAAAACAACAAGTAAGAGGAATCTGATTAACTATCCCCCCTTTATACCGAATATCCCGATGGTTACCTAAATTATGAATTATACAACCTGCAGATATAAACAGCAAAGCTTTAAATAAAGCATGAGTTAAAAGATGAAAAAAGCTAATATATATTCTCCTAAAGCCAAAATTTTGATTATTAAACCCAATTGACTATAATATAAATAATATAAAGCAATAATTTTTTTCAAGTCAAATTCTTAATTAGCTCCAAGTCCTGCTATAAATATTGTTATACTTGAAATAACCAATAAAAATATTAAACTCGAACTCAAAACAAAATTAAATCGAATGAGTAAATAAACACCTGCACTTACTAAAGTAGAAGAATGAACTAAAGATGAGACAGGAGTAGGAGCAGCTATCGCCTTGGGAAGCCAAGAAGAAAAAGGAATCTGTGCTCTTTCCGTTAAAGCAGCTAGAACAACCAATTCTTCAATTATTTCTATATATAGTAAACTCCCTTCGTATAATCTAAATAATAAATATAATTCCAACTACCATAATTTAATATTCAAGCAATTCGAATTAATAAAGCTACATTAGCAATTCGATTAGACAAAGCAGTAATCATCCCCGCATTTAAGATTTTACATTTTGATAATAAATGACTAAACAATAAGAAACCAGCCTTAAACCATCTCAGCCCAAAAGAATTCTGATTAAATTAGGCCTAATAATTAAAAATATCATTGAAACAACGAACATAAAAAATCAACAAAATAAAACGATTAATATTCAAATCCCCTCCTATATAGGTACTCTTCTTCTTTCTCGGGTATCCTTTATACCGTCACGGGTGTTGGGGATGCTATATACTCATAACTGTAAAAAATTACTATTGAAGAAATAAACAACACAAACCTTATAAATAACAGAGATATTCAGTCAAACAATACTGACATGTAAATAATATTAGAATTAAAACTTATAATTTCATACTCAATTATTAACCTAAAATCCATAACTATAAAGTAAATTCTAAACACAAAAAGTAATAATCTAAAAAACAATGAAACACCAAAATAAACAAAATAAATTGCCAAAATTATTCAAGATAACATTTACATCTTTGACTCCACAAATCAATATTTTTTTTAAACTAGCTACCGAGATCAAAAATAAATAAATCACTCCTCAAAAACAATAAATTCAGGGGAACTCAATGCAAGAATAATAATAAATATTCACGAAGAAATCCCAACGAAAATGAATAAGAACCTACATGAACCTCCCCATGCTGACTATAAGAATATAAATATAATGAATAAGCTGCCCCAAAAAAAGAGGTTAATATTAACATTACAATAGTTATTAAACCTCAAGAAACTAAACTATAATTAACATAATCTCTCCCAACAAATTAAAAGAAGGCGGAGCAGCTGTATTTGATGAACACAGTAAAAATCTTCACAAAGATATTCTAGGCATTAAATTAATTAAACCTTTATTTAAAAATAATCTTCGTCTTCCTAAACGCTCATTGGTAATATTTGCAAGACAAAATAATCCTGATGAACAGACTATGGGAAATCATCATAATAAATGCTCCATAAAATCCTCATCTATTTGTAGTCATAATTCCCCCTAATACTAGGCCCATATGAGACACAGACGAATAAGCAATAAAAGACCTAATATCATTTTGACGTAAACAAATTAAAGAAATTACAAATCCTCCAAATAGTCTGCTTCTACAATTAAGCAAAGGAAATATTCGACTAGTGACCGACCTAATAACAATAGACATCACGTATGAAAACACATAACAAAGAGACGGCATGCACAATAGGTCACAGGGCCTGTGTGCTACGTCTGATCTACGCCGTCAGAAGAAGACATAATACATAAGATACAAAATATTCAGCCGGTCTGAACTGAACAAGGAAATCTGAAAATAAAGAGAGGTAGAAGCATATCGGGGAGGTCTATATCAGAAAGTGGATAGGTAGAAAACGGCTGATAATGATGTCTACTGAAGGAGTTTCTCAATATTGTTTCCAGTGTGATGTATGCAGCAAAATAGGTACATTGAAATACTGGACACAGGATAAGATGTTACCTAACAGAAGAAACTTCTTGCTCCATGCCAGAGAGAAAAAGTTTGCTCAATCTCCGTTATCCAACAATGCAGTCAATAGAACGACTGACAATCACAATCTTAAGATTGTATCCCTATGGTGGAGCATATCCAACATCATGTTTTAGACAGAATCGATAAAATGAGTAGAATAAATTAAATCTCTGGCATTCATGACTGTCTGTCCTGCATTGAAAGTGCCATAGAAATTATATAAAAATGTTCGACTTTCTAGTCTTAAAGCTGGGAGCAGTGATAAGAGTCAGGTTTTGGATGTAATAGTCCAAATGATTCCTGGTTAGAATCACTTCAGGGGTCAGACAATTTTTCTAATTCCCCATGTTGTGGGCATGGCACAAACTAGCTTAGCCTTGCCTCACACCATCTCGACACTGCATAAATAATACAAACGAGGATGATGATATTTGTATTGAAGTCACTCTTGATACTTAAAAAGATGTAGCACTTTTTCACACCACCAGAATTCCAAGAAATCAACAAAATTTATAATACTTGTAACCTCCAATTGAAGGATTGAAATGCTGGACATCAGGAAATGAATTTTGTTGCAACTAAACAGGGTTCCTTTATTAAAAAGTTCCTATTACATTTCAACTCGAATAAATCATTTACATTTTCATGAATATGAAAAATCACCACAAATACAATAAATTACAACTAAACTAACGAATACAAACAATTAACAACGTGGCAACTGCATTCGCTTTTCATGCACCTTAGCAGCTTTCCTTTTCATTATTTGTAAGCGCTTAGCGGCACCAATTAAATTAATATTGGGAGTAACTGAACTCTTCACAGTGCTGCTGCTGCTGCCAGTGTTGCTGGATGAACCCGTAACTGCAAAATATTACAAGGTAATACACGTATTTATTAAAGTGCGTCAAATTAAAGTATTACTTGCAGGTTTTGAAGTAAATGATTCGTAACTTGCAGACGTGCTGGCACTGGCTACGCCCTGGGACTGCGGTGGGGAATTCTTCTGCACAGGTTTCGCATTGATTGGCAAAGAAGCTGCAGCATGCGAAGGTGACGATCCTGGTGTGGTCTTCTTCACCGGCTTTGATGCATCCTGAACACAATGAGAATATTTATAAAAGCATTCAACATTTAAATAATATACCTTGCAACGTTGACAAGTCCAAGCACCATCTGTATCGAAGGTGGTGACAGGTGGGCGATGACATTCCTGATGATATAAATTATGGCAATCGGAGCACTCAAGCAGACGATTTTTTGCACCGACGTCCATGCCACTGAAATGTATTTATATTTAGCGAAATTATAATTGCAATACTATTGCAAATACAATACAATACAAAAAACTCTTACTTGCAGACAACGCACATCAAGTCTTCAGTAAAAAGATCAAGAAGTTCATTGTCGAAGCTCGACGCCGTTTTAGTTTCATCGATACCATGAGTGGTTCGAATTTCTTCCAACGGGCGGTTGCTTATAGAAGCAATTAAAGGCCCGAAATCTTTGACAGTTCCAGTCTTACTTTTGATTGCTTCTTCCAAGTAAATTTGCAAAAGCGAAGGCTCTCTATTTAAAATGCGATTGTAGGAATGTAAAGAGGTGACCGATTTTATGTAGTCGGTGTCTAAATCGGTTAAGGACATGGTTTATATCACACTGAATATGCCACTTAATAATACTTTGACAACCCGTCAAATGACACCGTATTACTTTCAACAGTAAAATAAAGCGGTTATGTTTGTTAGGTACAGGGAGATCAAGTCAGTAAATGCACTTACGATTGTGCATGCCTAAAAATTTGTGGACGTTTAACATTTATAATTGAGGATATGTTTACATTAATATTTTAGTACTCGGTTTTAGCAACTCGTACGAGTTACTATCAACGTGTTACCGAACCTTAACTCTCGCTTTATATTTAAATTGTAATTTAGCACACCGTATATGATAAGTTGCCGCTTACAATAATAATAATCTAATTTTATGGTTATATTTCCGTTAACCTATCTTCAACCCCCAAAATTGGGGTGATTTTCATCCTAAAAATTTTAAACTGCAAGACATAGCTATCATTTTAAAAATAAATATTTTAAGATGAAAATCACCCCAATTTTGGGGTTGAAAATAATTAACGGAAATATAACCATATGTAGCATATATTATGTGTATAACAAATGATTCCATGTATATGTAATACTTTGTATGAGAAAGGGATGTATGAGAAGAGGTTAATGGGCTGGAACGCTACGACATGTTAAGTGTGTTTAATAAATGTAATTACTAATAAAGATATCTAATTATTTTCCTCAGCGAACCCAGTAAGAACAGTGCGTTATTTTGGCGACGAGGTAGTTATTAGGGAAGAGTGTATCTCGTGGAAAAGTCGGGAGCGTGCCCCCCCCCTTTTTTTTAAGTTATTAGGTGTAGCAGTAAACCAAAGGGGAATGGCTTTAATTGGTTTTGACTGAAAATGAATTTAACTCCGATGTAGAAGATTTTAAATCGTATGCAGAAACATTAGATCAGTTTCTAAAAGTAAATGCAGTTGATGAAGATCGTAAAGTACCCTTGTTCGTGACGTTAATGGGACCAAAGGTGTACGATGTATTACAGAACTTAGTAATGCCAGATTTACCTACAACAAAGAAGTATAATGAGTTAGTACAGGTTCTGAAGGAGCATTATGCACCCACAAATATCATCATAGGGAAAGATTAAAGTTTAATAAAAGGGACCAACAACCAAACGAAAGTATATCAGACTATGAAGTAGAACTTGAAAGGTTGACCCAAACATGTGAATTTGGGACGTTCCTTAAAGATGCCTTATGTGATTGATTTGTATGTGGAATAAGATCGCAAATAATACAAAAGAAGTTGCTGTCGGAGGAATCGTTGACATTCCAAAGGGCATTATCTTTAGCCAACGGTATGGAGTTAACAGAGCAGCAAACAGAAAGTTTGCAACCCTTAGCTGTAGAAAAAGTGCAAAATGTACAAAAAAATTGGAAACGTAAAAGTTTCCGGAAACTAAAGCAAAATGCTAGTAAACCAGAGTCACGTAGAAGATGCAGAAAGGATCACAGTGAAGTTGAGTGTCCTGTAAAACGTTGGAGATGTTACCGGTGTAAATATCAAGTTTGCACAAGTGCCATGTGTCCAAAGTGGAAGAAAAAGAGTAATGTACAACAGGTGAATTATGAATCTGAACTAGAGTATGCTTCCCAGACCGAAGAAAGTAGCAGTGCTGATCAAATTAACACCTTAAGTATAAATAATGTGGAAGTAGATTTGTTTCAGGTAAATTCTGAAATGTTGGCAGTGAATTTGAGTGTAGAAGGGAAGGAACTTTGTATGGAAGTCGATACAGGAGCTTCAGTGTCAGTCATAAGCAAAGCAACCTACAAGAAAATGTTGGGACATCTACCATTGAATAGAAGTGTATTACAGCTGAAATCTGTTACCGGAAGTGGATTAGAAGTATTGGTAAAAGCAATGGTTAAAGTAAACTACGAAGGTCAAAACTTCAGTTTGCCGTTGGCGGTATGTTCTACACAGACCAGATTACCACTATTAGGTAGACGGTGTCTCGACATTTTTAAACTTAATTGGAGGAACGAGTTCGATTTCCTGGAATTGTAAAGATGAAGCTATTAGCAAGGTCAGTATTACGGTGGCCGGGATTGGATCAAAACATCCAAAAACTTAGTAATGTCGTATGAAACTCGTCAAATTAACCAAAATCTAGATGTTTACAAAAATTTGGTGTCATTGAGGAAAACCACTATGGTCTTTGAACGAATACATGCGGACTATCTGAATTTCAAACAGCATAATAATTTAGTTATGGTAGATTGTTACTCCAATTGGAGTGAGGCTTGGATAATGAAAAATCCAAATGCTGAACAAACAACAGAAAAGTTACGAGTAGCTTTTATTACGTTCAGGTTACCTATGGAACTAGTTTCGGATAATGGACAGCCATTCAGTTCCAGAGAATTTATTAGCTTTTGTGAACGAAACGGAATTATGGCCACTAAAAGCCCTCCATATTGCTCACCATCAACTGGTATTGCAGAAAAAGCGGTGCAAGTGATTAAATAGAAACTTAAAAGAACGGTGTACGAGCTTGAATTAAATAAGTGAAGTGGTGGACATTCAAAATGTGCTGGACAATATCTTATTTTCTTACTGAAATACTCCAAATACTGTTAACGAGAAGTGTCCTGCAGAACATATACTAAAATCTAAATTAACCATGATTAAACCAGAGTATATTCATGCAACTAATGAAAAACGTGAAAACCAGAACTGGGTGGACGTTGATTTTAAAGAAGGGGAAAGTGTTATAGTGAAGTACGAAAAAGATAATTCGGTTTCGTAGAAGATGGGTACTATCTGAAAAGGTTAAGCAAGGTAACTTATTTAGTGACTTGTACCTAGAGTTTATTATCTGAAAGTGTTTTCTACAATATGTTTTACATTATTTAGTTTTTCTTATTTTTGATAAAATAATCTTATTCAGTAGGTAAATATACTCAAAAAAAGGTACTCTTTATAGGAGTCGATAAACTCAATCGTTTTCGAGATAATTCAATGTTTATGTAAAATCAATATGCCATGAAAATTTGGAAACTTTATACTATGAGGATTAAATTCGCAGCATAGATTCAGGACAACAAAACAATTAAAAAAGCTCATATGAATATTTGTCTACAAACGCTGAATTTACTAGATACGAGGTAGAATACAATCCATTTAGCGTTCATAAATAAGATTATTTGTTAATTATTTCTTGCCTTTCTTTTTTGAAATTCATATTTATAATTTTATAATATTAATAATCACAATTTCAAACTGTAATAAAAACCGTTGAAATTGTGATTATTATTATTATTTTTAAAATAAAAATAAGATTACGCTTAAATAAAACATTTGTTGGCTTGGACCTTGTAAACTAACCGTTTGTGGACAAATGTTTATATAAGCTTCTGTTATTGTCGTGTTGTCCTGAATCTATGCTGAGAATTGAATGCTCATGGTACGAAGCTTCCAAATTTTCACGGTATATCGATTTTACATAAAAATTGAATTATCTTGAAAACGCCTGGGTTTATCGACTTTTATCACGAGTACCTTTTTTGAGTATTTTTGCAAACTGAATAAGATTATTCTGTCAAAAATAAGGAAAACAAAATAATGTAAAAGATATTGTAGAAAGCAGTACCTGATCCTTCTACTTGAGACGCCTCTGGTGCACTTATTAAAACAAACCTAGGTTCCACCCTTGATGAGTAACGTATACATATAAAATTTCAAAACAAGTGGTCCAACTATTACCATAATTATTTGCAGAAAAGTGATCGGACAAGTCTCAGTTTAGATGGCTGTAACTCTGAAACCGTACACTTTTGTATTTAGGTAAGTTGGGTTAAATCGTCCTATTTTGGTGTCAGGAATATGTGGTAGCGTTTTATACAGACCTTTTAGAATCAACTTCTATATCAATTTAGAAAATTAGATTATTATTATTGTAAGCGGCAACTTATCATGTACGATATGCTAAATTACAATTTAAATATAAAGCGAGAGTTAAGGTTCGGTTACACGTTGCTAGTAACTCGTACGAGTTGCTAAAACCGAGTACTAAAATATTAATATAAACACATACTCAATTAGAAATGTTAAACGTGAATGTCCACGAAATTTTAGGCATGCATGATCGTAAGTGCATTTACTGACTTGATCTCCCTGTACCTAACAAACATAACCGCTTTATTTTACTGTTGAAAATAATACGGTGTTATTTGACGGGTTGTCAAAGTATTATTAAGTGGCATATTCAGTGTGATATAAACCATGTCCTTAACCGATTTAGACACCGACTACATAAAATCGGTCACCTCTTTACATTCCTACGATCACAGTTTAAATAGAGGGCCTTCGCTTTTGCAGATTTACTTGGAAGAAGCAATCAAAAGTAAGACTGGAACTGTCAAAGATTTCGGGCCTTTAATTGCTTCTATAAGCAACCGCCCGTTGGAAGAAATTCGAACCACTCATGGTATCGATGAAACTAAAACGGCGTCGAGTTTCGACAATGAACTACAAATTGATCTTTTTACCGAAGACTTGAAGTGCATTGTCTGCAAGTAAGATTTTTTTGTATTTTATTTGCAATAGTGTTGCGATTATAATTTCGCTAAATATAAATACATTTCAGTGGCATGGACGTCGGTGCAAAAAATCGTCTGCTTGAGTGCTCCGATTGCCATAATTTATATCATCATGAATGTCATCGCCCACCTGTCACCACCTTCGATACAGATGGTGCTTGGACTTGCCAACGTTGCAAGGTATATAATTTAATTGTTGAATGCTTTTATAAATATTCTCATTGTGTTCAGGATGCATCAAAGCGGGTGAAGAAGACCACACCAGGATCATCACCTTTGCATGCTGCAGCTTCTTCGCCAATCAATGCGAAATCTGTGCAGGAGACTTCCCCATTGCAGTCCCAGCGCGTGGCCAGCGCCAGCACGTCTGGAAGTTACGAATCATTTACTTCAAAACCTGCAAGTAATACTTTAATTTGATGCATTTTAATAAATACATGTATACTTTGTAATATTGTAATATTTTGCAGTTACGGGTTCATCCAGCAACACTGGCAGCAGCAGCAGCACTGTGAAGACTTCAGTTACTCCCAGTATTAATTTAATGGGTGCCGCTAAGCGCTTGCAAGTAATGAAAAGGAAAGCTGCTAAGTTGAATGAAAAGCGAATGCAGTTGCCACGTTGTTAATTGTTTGTATTCGTTAGTTTAGTTGTAATTTATTGTATTTGTGGTGATTTTTCATATTCATGAAAATGTAAATGATTTATTCGAGTTGAAATGTACCTAATAGGAACTTTTTAATAAAGGAACCCTGTTTAGTTGCAACAAAATTCATTTCTTGGTGTGCAGCATTTCAATCCTTCAATTGGAGGTTACAAGTATTATAAATTTTGTTGATTTCTTGGAATTCTGGTGGTGTGAAAAAGTGCTACATCTTTTTAAGTATCGGCGGTGACTTCAAAACAAATGTCATCATCATCATCACAATTGTGATCCTCGTTTGTATTATTTACGCAGTGTTGAGATGGTGTGAGGCAAGCCTAAACTAGTTTGTGCCATGCACAACATAATCCGACACTGCGGATTACAGTGTTGGCTTGTAGCCGTGCTTAACCTGCCTTGTGTAAAGTGTATGTGTAAGTGTGTGTTACTCCTCTAGTGAGACCCTAACACGAGAAGTGCCATCAATTTGATCCGCAATGGCAAATGGAGACTGGGACCTGGTACCGACAACATTGTGAAAAAATTGTCTGAAGTGATTCTAATCAGGAATCATTTGGACTATTACATCCAAAGCCTGACTTTTACCACTGCTCCCAGCTTTAAGACTAGAACGTCCAACATTTTTATACATAACGTCAAATTGGCATCGAATTTAATAATTTCTATAGTACTTTCAATGCAGGACAGACAGTCATGAATGCTACAGGTTTAATTGATTCTATTCTTTTATCGATTCTGTCTAAAATATGATGTTGGATATTCTCCACCATACGGATACAATTTTGAGATTGTGATTGTCAGTCGTTCTATTGACTGCATTGTTGGATAATGGAGACTGAGGAAACTTTTTCTCTTTGTCATGGAGCAAGAAGTTTTTTCTGTTAGGGAACATCTTATCCTGTGTCCAGTATTTCAATGTATTTTGCTGCATACATCACACCGGAAACAATACGTAGTTGAGAAACTCCTTCAGTAGACATCATTATCAGCCGTTTTCTACCTATCCACTTTTGGATATAGACCTCCCGATATACTTCCACCTCTCTCTATTTTTAACTTTCCTTGTTCAATTCAGACCGGCTGAATATCTTATATCTGTCTTATATCTTATGTATTATGTCTTCTTCTTCTGACAGCGCAGATCAGACATAACACACAGGCCCTGTGACCTATTGTGCATGCCGTCTCTTTGTTATGTCTGAGCGGTCCGTGTACGAGACTTGGCCCTTAGGCTTTAGGAGTTGCTGGGGTTGCTTACATACATCCCTTCCTGGGATGACCGTGGAGCAGCTTTTATGGACAGAGAAGACGGGAACAAAGCAATTGCTCTTGGCTAAGTAATGCTTGAGATCCTGCCACGTCTGGCATGATCTTCGCATGCCCTACTATCTCTTCTGCTGAAACACACAGACACCTTCGCCTAATCCTGCAGGCAACCTTATTTGCTTATCTTATTATAAAAATAATAATACCCACAATTTCAGGCTGTAATAAAACCATTGAAATGTGATTATTATTATTTTAAAAATATAAATAAGATTATGTCTATATAAAACATTTGTTGAGTTGGATCTTACAAACTAAGCGTTTGCGGACAAATGTTTATATGAGCTTTTGTTATTGTCGTATTGTCCTGCTGAATCTATGCTGCGAATTTAATCCCTATAGTTCGAAGTTTCCTAAGTTTTTGGATGGCGAACAAAATTATTTTATCGAACATAAGAAAGACAAAACAATGCAAAAGATATTGTAGGAAACAATACTTGATTCTCCCAGTTGAAAGGCCTCTGGTGCACTTATTAGAACGAACCTAGACTCTGACCTTTCACCTTGATGAATAACGTATGCATATATAAAATCAAAGCAACTATTACCATAATTATATGCAGAAAAGTGATCGGACAAGTCTCACTTTAGAAGGCTGGAACACCGTATATATAAATATATGTTGGTTTTAAGATTTCTTGCATAAAATTCATTGGCCATTCTCCAGAAATAATTTAATTAATTAAATTAAGGCCTTATCTCAGACTTAAAAGCCCAAAAATCTTGTCTCTTCAGTAGGCTCATTAATTTCAACAGTCAGAATTCTTTTCTTTATCTTCATTCTTTGAGAAAGAATAACTTCCCTTCGACAAAATATTTTCTCCAACCAAATATCATCATCACTTGAAGGATTACAAAAACTTCCTCCAGCAGAGCACAGATATTCTGAATTACCTATACTAACTAATTTCTAATATGGCAGAATAGTGCAATGGATTTAAGATCCATATATAAAGTCCAACTTTTTATAGAAAATGGCACCTGATTAAACATTAACATCCAAGATAGTTCTTCTCCATTAATAGAACAGCTAATCTTTCATGATCACACAATAATGATTCTTCTTACAATCACTTTTATTGTAACATACCTACATCATACTCACTTTATTTTTCATTAAATATATTAATCGATTTTTTCTTGAAGGACAAACCATTGAATTAATTTGAACAATTGCCCCTGCAGTAACTTTAGTTTTTATTGCCCTACCGTCTCTACATCTTCTATACCTTCTGGATGAAATTAATTTCCCAATCCTGTCAGGTAAATCAATTGGACCAATGATACTGATCCTATGAACTTCCTGATTTCAAAACAATTGAATTTAACTCTTATATAATTCCCCCTACAGAAGGTAAAATTCATAATTTTCGCCTTTTAGATGTTGACAACCGTCTCCCTCTACCATTCAAATCACAAGTTTGATTTATAGTATCTTCAACCGATGTAATTCATTCATGAACAATCGCCTCTGTTGGAGTTAAAATTGATGCAACTCCTGGGCGATTAAATCAAGCTACATTCTTCATGAACCGACCAGGAATCTACTTTGGACAATGCTCAGAAATTTGCGGAACAAACCACAGATTTATGCCAATCGTTATTCAAAGAAACTCTCCAAAGATATTTGTGAACTGAGTAAAGACCTATTCACTAGGTGACTTAAAGCAAGTATTGGTCTCTTAAATCACTCTATAGTAGATTAGCAACTACCCCCAATGAAAAATTTAGGTAAACTATAACGTTGGCTTGTCAAGCTAAAATTATTATCAATTAATAATTTTTAATTCCTCAAGTAGCTCCATTTAGCTAAATTAATCTATTCATTATACTTATCTTAACTTTCTTAGTCCTAAACTCATTCAATCTTCACTCAAATTCAAATCAATTAACTGAAAATGATAAGAAATCTTTTCTCAACATTTGATCCATCAACAAGAACAAATCTTTCCCTTAATTGAACCAAAGCTCTGATTATTCCTGATTAATCCCTTCACGAATCCACTTTATATGAATTAAAATTACATCAACCTTATAGGTATACTGAATTCAAGATCCTTCTAAAATTAATAAAATAAAAAGAAAAACCTTAATTTTCATCTCATTATTTTCCTTAATCCTATTCAACAATTTCCTAAGCTTATTCCCTTACATTTTTTCTAGAACTAGACATTTAACACTAACCGCAACCTTAGCTCTACACCTATGAACAAGATTTATAATTTATGGATGAATCAATAACACTATACACATATTTGCCCATCTTGTTCCCCAGTGAACACCCCCTATTCTAATACCATTTATAGTACGCATTAAAACAATCAGTAATATTATTCGTCTCGGAACTTTAGCTAGTTGGTTAACTGCCAGCATAATTGCAGACCATCTTTTATTAACTTTATTAGGTAATACTGGAACATCCTTAAGGCTCATTATAATCAACGTATTAGTATTAACACAGCTTCTCCTATTAGTCCTTGAATCAGCAGTTGCTATTATTCAATCATACGTATTTACAATTCGTAGAACTCTTTACTTAGGTACTCCAGAGAAGTAAATTAATGAGCAGACATAAAAATCATCCTTTCCACCTAGTAGATTTTAGCCCCTGACCAATTCTAGGAGCCTTTCGAGCTAGAACTATAATAATAGGTCTAACTAAATGATTCCATTGTATATGATGTATCCTTATTTATACTAGGATTCGTAAACATCCTTCTAGTTATATGTCAATGATGACGAGATATTACAGAGAAGGAACTGTCCAAGGCCTTCACACTTCTGTGTGGCCCTTGGACTCCGATGAGGAATAATTTTATTTATTACTTCAGAGGTTTTATTCTTTGTATAATTTTTCTGGGGATTCTTCCACAGAAGCCTTGCCCCTTTGATTGAACTAGGTACAATTTAAGCCCAAAGGGAATTCAATTCAAATCCCTCCCTAAACACTTTAATCCTAATCTACTTAGGCATTACTGTTACATGAGCTCATCACAACAAACAATTTACGGCCTAGGACTTACTATCATTTTAGGCATATACTTTACTATCCTTCAAGCATACGAATACCTACATTGAAGTATTAAACTTGGCACGCAGCTAAATAATTAAATATATTGAAGTAAATAAGTGGATACAAAAATGGTACACACAGTTTAAACGGCTTAAATCAACAACTACTCAAGCGTACACTAGCACAACTTGCGAACTACTACAATAATCAGGTCAAGTAAAAGGGCATGCGCAAGAATACACAGTTCGAGTACAAAATACATAATACTCCCACATATTCTGAGCATCATTTACTTCCTGGATATAACATCTTAACATTAAAATATTATATTTATAAACTGAAAACTTGAAGATTATTACAACTCCTACAAATTTTAAGCTGTAATTAAATTATAATCGTATGTCATACCTAACAGGGTTCTAAACTTATCAAATTTGTAATATGACAATCCCTTTGTGAAAATATCTGCAACTTGAGTTTCTGTTGGTACAAATTTAACATCAAGTTCGTTATTTTCATATCTTTCTCTTACATAATTATAACGCACATCAATATGTTTAGTTAGTTTGTGGAATACAGGATTCTTAATGAGTTTTATAGCACTTTGATTGTCAATGCACAATAATAAGCCATTATTTATTGGTTCACCAATTTCACTAAGAACTCTTTTTAACCACACGGCTTCCTTTGCTGCTTCTGAAGCTGCGATGAATTCAGCTTCGGTGGTCGATAGGGAGACCGACCGTTGTCGACGGCTACACCAGGTTATTGCACCGTTGCACATCTTGAAAACATAACCTGTGGTTGATCTTCTGGTGTCAACGTCATTAGCATAATCTGCATCAGAATAACCAATTAACATATCATTTGTATAATGGTATCGAATTCCTAGGTCTTGAGTGGATTTCAAATACTTCAGAATACGTTTAACGGCGTTCCAATGTGCTAAACTCGGATTATTCTGGAATCTGCTAACTATATTAACAGCATACATGATGTCAGGGCGTGCTGTGATTGCAGCAAACATCAGGGAGCCTATCGCTTCACGATATGGAGTGTTGCTTGTAATACTTTCGCAATCAGCTGATGACAACACTGTATGTGGGTCAGCGGGTATGTTGATCGACCTTGAATCCTCTAGGTTGAATCTTTTGAGCATTCTACGAATAAAATTACTTACATGTATAAAAATTGATCCGTTTTCCTTATCAATTTTGATCTCTAACCCTACAAAGTAATTTGGTTCACTTATAGTTACTTCAAATACAGTTTTCATTTTGTCAGTGATTTCTTTAAGTAGCTTACTATTCTGTGTCATAATTAGTCCATCATCTACGTACAGTACTAATACAACAAACTCATCATTGAACTTTCCAGTATAAACACACTTATCAGCATCGCATTGATTGAAGCCAAGGTCTTCTAGAAACCTTCCAAATTTCTTGTTCCAGCACCTTGGTGCTTGCTTTAAACCATATAACGCTTTCTTCAGCTTACACACCAGTTCAGCATTTTCCGTCATACCTTGGGGTGGTTTCATGTACAGTTCTTCGTTAAGTTCACCATACAAAAATGCGGTTTTAATGTCAAACTGAATTACATTATACTTCTCTTTTGCTGCCATTGCAAGTAAAATTCTGATAGTGTCATAACGTGTTGTAGGTGCAAATGTTTCTTCGTAGTCTACACCTTTTATTTGTGAGAATCCTTTCGCACGTAACCTAGATTTGTAGCGAGTAATTTTTCCATCTGGATCACGTTTCACTTTAAAAACCCACCTGCAATCAATCACATTTTTGTCTTCAGGCTTCTGCACTAATTCCCATGTTTCATTTTTCCTCAGGGCTGCAAGTTCTTCATTAATGGATTCTTGCCATTTTGTAGATTCTCGACTTGACATTGCTTCTTCGTACGTATTGGGCACGTCTATTTCAACAAAATTGACTTCGTAATCATCATATCTGACAGGTAATTTGATGTTATTTCGTTGTCGTAACTTGTAGCTACTCACTTGCTGTCCTTCATTTTCTACAAGGTCATTTTCCAGTTCTTCATCTTGTTCTGGTTGTCGTTCTTGCGGTACGTCCTCAGGTACTTCCTCATCATTTATTTCTTCTGGATCTACCGAAATTTTTATTGTATTGTTTCTAATTATTGGTTCTTTCAATTCTTCATTAAAAACAACGTCCCTAGAAATTGTTATCCGTTTTGTTTGCAAATCAAATAAACGATAATTGGTAGAATTTCCATCATATCCAACCAAAATTAGCTTTTTACTTTTTGCATCTAACTTCATTCGTTTTTGTTTTGGAATGTGAACATATGCTTCACAACCAAATGTTCTTACGTGTGTTAGATTTGGTTTCTTACCAGTCCATACTTCGTACGGGGTCGTGTCTGGATTACGCTTGTTGGGTGTCCTGTTCAACGTGTAAACGGCTGTGTTCACTGCTTCGCCCCACAATTCTTTGGGTAGATCTTTGTCGTAGAGCATTGAACGAGCACTCTCCACAATGGTCCTCATTTCACGTTCTGCTTTCCCATTTTGTTCTGGGGTGTATGGAGCTGTCCTTTCTAGGTCAATCCCATTTTGATGCAAATACTCCTTGAAGTTGAAATTCATATACTCTGTACCATTATCAACATGCAGTGTTTTTACAACGTTACCAAATTTATTTCTTGATAGATTCACAAATGATTTAAAACAGTCTAAAACATCAGTTTTGTGTTTTATAAAGAACACTACACGATATCCTGAACAATCATCTTTGAATAATACAAAGTAATTTGCACCGCTAATTGTCGGTGTTGACATTGGTCCACACAGGTCGCTGTATATGATCTCACCGGGTTTAGTATCCCGTTGCACGGTTCCAAACTTTAATTTATGCTGTTTTCCATACATACATGCTTCACAGAAAATTTTATTTACTTTCTTTAAATCTATGTCCACAATATGTCCCTTTAACACTAATTCCTTTATGGTTTTTAGATTTACATGACCAAGTCGTTTATGCCACAGCTTTAACTTGTCCGTGTCTGAGGTTATGTTTGCCTCAAATTTACTAATAACTGTCTCAAACTGAAGATGATACAGATTATTCGTGGCACGAACTGCATAAGCTACTTGTTTGTCATTTTCATACACGTAGGCATATTTACTTTCCTTGACTATTTTTAATCCCTTGCTTGTAACAACACCTTCTAAAAATAAATTCTTTCGGAGGTCAGGCACATATAGTACGTTTGTCATTATAGCATCATACCATTTGTTATTTATAAGCTTCCGTATATTGACAGTTCCCTTCCCTTTAACTTGAATGGTTTTGTTGTTACCGAGTGTAACATGTGCTTCATTTGTGCTTTCTTCGAATGTTGCGAAGAACTCTCTTTTGAAAGTCATGTGTGCTGATGCACCACTGTCCATTGTCCAAACTTCATCTTTTGAGGTTGTTATGGCATTCATCACGACGACTTCTTCGCTTTCTTCTGTTGTAAAAGCAGATATGTTTCCTTGTGGTCCATCTTGATTTGATTTGGAATCTCTGGTCGCTGCTTTTTAGGATTGCGGCATTCTCGAGCAAAATGTTCCCTCTTCTGACAATTATAGCACGTTACCTTCTTCTTGGAATCTTTTATGTTTGACTGACTCTTTGTTTGAGTAACAAAAGCCTTTTCATTTGTTTCGGACTCTGTTAAATTTGCTTCTTCATCAAGCAGCCTAGCTGTGAGGTTACTCAGGGTTTGTTTCGTTTCATCTACTGACAACCATGCTTGACGTACATTTCTATATTTTATCGGCAAAGTACTCAGAATTGTCATCATAATTGTGATATCACTGATTACGTCACCCGATTCACGAACCTGTTTAGCTAAGTTTTCTACCTTTGCGATATGTATCGCCATTCCATCTGACGGATCCATTTTGTACTGATGAAAACGTTCCTGATGTATCATTTTGTTGGTTTCAGATTTCTGTTGGTAGATGGTATGAAGCTTGTCCAAAATTTCTTTTGCGTTTGCGCAATTTTCAATCAATGTTATCTGGTCGAATTCCATGGAGGACGACAACGTAAACATGGCGATAGCGTCCTTTTTGCTCCATTGCTCCAGCTCATCTTTTTTATCGACACTTGGTTTTGGAGATGTACCACTAGCAACTTCATAAACTCCTTTTGCTTTCAAAGCGTATCTCAACTGAAACTTCCACTGTTGGTAGTTCTTGCCATCAGACTTATTGACGGTGTCCATGTCAATTTTACCGGCCATCTTTGTGACTTGTTTTCACTTTACTTACGGCAACTTTTAATTATTCGCGGGATCTGGGCCCATAACCTATTAAACTTGGCACGTAGCTAAATAATTAAATATATTGAAGTAAATAAGTGGATACATAGATGGTACACACAGTTTAAACGGCTTAAATCAACAACTACTCAAGCGTACACTAGCACAACTTGCGAACTACTACAATAATCAGGTCAAGTAAAAGGCATGCGCAAGAATACACAGTTCGAGTACAAAATACATAATAATACCCTTGGTTTCTATACCCTCACTTTCTTCTGCATCATTGGAGTCACTAGCACTGCCATTTGATTCACTACTACGGGTGCTGCTAATAACATCACCATATTTGTGAGTATTTTTGCTATTAGTCTCTAAATAGGTTGGGTCACTAACACTGTCGTCAGAATCTTCTGAAAAACTTGATCTCGCCGTCGCCATTTTTTTAGAAATTAATAAATTAATGACTAAACAAAAACGACAAAAGTGCAGGTTCTGGGGGCGCTGTTGTAACTGTTTAGCGGTTTGGCGGAAGAACAGGCTATGTGATGTACATAGCCTGTTCTTTCAACAAAAAAATGTTGTTAGCAACTGGAATAAGTAATACGTTTGGTGCAAGAACATGTTATATTTAGAACACATAGCTGTTTCTTGCGCCAAATACAATTTAGTTTAAATTTTCGGGTATTTAGAGCTCATATACACACATGATCAAAATTATTGCATATCTGTGAATCGCCACGAATTAAACTTTTTAATGAGATTGTGTGCTGTAATCGGAATCGACTTTATTAGTATCGACTAGATTAATCGAAAACGGCTCATCTGTGTTAAATAGATTGGGTTTTTTAAAGAGTTTTTATTCCAAAGACTAATACAAAATTCAACTAAAAACAGGAACACAACAATAAACGCTAATTTTAATACATTAGTAGTCGGTATTTCCTCCTCGGGCACGAAGGCACGCATGCGGTTTTCCATACTTTCAATGAGATGGTCAATGTTTCTTTGAGGAATAGCGTCCCACTCTTCCCGAGCAGCAATTTTCAATTCTCTTACAGTTAAAGGAGGATTATATCGATTTCTAATACGGGCTTTTAACATGTCCCAAGCATGTTCAATAGGGTTCATGTCGGGAGAATTTGCTGCCTACCACAACCTTGTGATACCCTGTTCTTGAAGGTATTGCTCAACGGCAAGAGTACGATGGGGCGTCGCATTGTCATCCATAAATACGAAATCTTCGCCCGCTCTACCTAGAAATGGACGTACAACAGGAGCAAGAATCTCTCTAATGTAAAGGTTTCCTGTCATTGTCCCTTCAATGGCCACCAGTGGCGTACGAGCACCGCGCATTATACCGGCCCAAAACATTACGCTACCACCTTGGAATGGAAGACGAGACTGGGCTGTGGACAAGCGTGCTTGCCTTCCTGGACCTCTCCAAACTCGTATACGTTTTCAATCACTTAGCAAGCCAATTCTGGTTTCATTAGAAAACATTACCATATTCCAATTTGGTGCCCTTGCTGTCATTTCTTGGGCCCAACTCAAGCGAGTGGTTCTGTGTTGACGAGTCAATCTAGGCACATAGAGAGGCCTACGAAGATGCAAATTGTTGGATTTCAGACGCCTGTGGATTGTGTGCCTGGAAATATTTATTCCTTCCATTCTTCGGAATTCTCGTTGCAGAGCACTACATGACAATGTGCAATTTCTTCGAGCTATTAGAGTTAATTGGCGGTCTTGTCTAGGCGTAGTGACTTTCTTTCTACCCTTTCCTGGCCTATCTTTAACGTCATCAGTCTCCCTGAATTTTCTAAAAATTCTGGAGACATCACTCTGTAATACTTCTACAGTTTCCGCAACTTCTCTTTGTGTCAGCCCATTCTGCAAGAGGGTCACTATTCTCACTCTGTTGAAGTATGTAATCGTGTTTCGTACCATTATGTTAATTATGCAGCGCAAAAAATCACAAAATTAACTTATTTACTAAGTTGATTGCTTTGTCAATTTTAGTTGCTTAGTAAACATTCGTGTCTTTTGTTGTATATTTTGGATATCTTGTTGTAATAAACTTTTAAATACCCAACCTATTCATTTATGGGATAAATTAATGAAAAAACATGGTTCATTGCCTGCAAATGCGATATGCAATAATTTTGATCATGTGTGTATTTAGACGGCTCTTGCACCAATCGATAGAGCAATTTTTTTTGAATAAGATCCATCTAAAAGCACATTTTTACAAAAAATGGTGTTTAGACGGTTCTTGCACCAAGCCCTTCAATTAGACCATTGCTTATCTTTTCGCGGATGAAATGATATTTAATGTCTACATGTTTCAACCTTTTGTGATTTTCGGGATTCTTAGCTACTCGAATCGCAGCCTGATTGTCTTCATAGATTATTGCGGGAACCCCTTCTTCTGTAACTTGAAAATCCTCCAGGATATTTAGTATCCAACACACTTCACTCGCTGCTTGGCTTAAGGCCATATATTCAGCCTCGGTTGATGACAATGCCACTGTAGGTTGTTTTCTTGAGGCCCACACTACGCTGCAATTGTAGATCTTGAAAATGTAGCCTGCTGTGGACTTTCTATCGTTGATGTCACCTCCCCAATCTGAGTCCACATACCCATGTAACAAGTCCGAATCACTTTCGCGTTTATACACCAAGTTCAGGTTTAACGACCCTTTAATGTACCGCAACACTCTTTTTAAAGCTTTCCACAAATCAAAATTGGCCGAACTTTGATAACGACTCAATAAGGACACCGCAGCACACAAGTCTGGTCTCGAACCTAATACAGCGTACATTAAACACCCTATTAACTGTCTACATTTACCTTCCCATTCATTATTTGCTCCTGTCTTACTGTTTGATACTTCAATCTTGAAGTTAGGTTCCATAGGGGTGGATACTGGTTTGCACTCTTCCATCTCAAACTTTTTTAATACTGATTTGAGGTACGATGTTTGATTTATTTTTATAACACCCATTTCTATGTTTTGGATTATGTTAATCCCAAGATAATTTGATGCCAAACCTAGATATTTCATTTTAAAATTATCAGACAATGCTTCTTTTAGCTGTGTTATGTGTAGTTCATTAGATCCTACAATTAACAAATCATCTACATACAATAATACATACAGTCTACCTGTATCTGTGATTTTAGTGTACAAACAGTAATCATTTTTGATCTTAACAATTCTTCCTTTTTCATAAGCATGTTGAACGTTTCATTCCAATATCTGGGCGACTTCTTTAAACCATAAATTGATTTATTTAATCTACATACTTTATCGGAATTCAATTCTTCTCCTTCTGGCAAGCACATGTACACTTCTTCAAGAATATCCCCATACAAGAATGCACTTTTCACATCCATTTGGTATATCGGCACTTTCATCTGGTTACTAATTGCCAATAAGATTTTAAGCGTTGGTAGTTTTGCTACAGGTGAATATATTTCTGTAAAATCAATGTCACCCTTTTGTTGGAAACCTTTTGCGACCAAACGAGCTTTATACTGCATTGGTTGACCTTCTTCGTTTTGCTTAATTTTGAAAACGCACTTGCTTTCTATCACACCTTTGTCTGTAGGTCGATTTACTTCCGTCCATGTGTTGGTTTCGCCAAGAACTTGTAATTCAGCTGCAATGGCTTCTTTCCAGTGTGTTTTGTCTTTGCCCGTTACAGCTTGATGATACATCATGGGTTCGTCTTCATCTACAACTCCAACAAAACTTGTTTCATAATCATTTAATTTACTTGGTTTCCTCAGGGCACTGCGATCCCTAAGTACACGTCCCTCATTAAGATCTTCATGTCCCTCAGCTAGTTCTTCAGAAACCCCCTCTTCTTCCCCATTTTCTTCATCACTTGGTATATTCAACTCAGAACTTATTTCAAGAGGTGTGTTTGAATTTTTCAGTTCTCTTTTGGCGTTTTCTCTTTTGTCATTCTAACCAAAAACAACGTCACGTGCACACTCAATTTTATCTTCGTTTGGATAGTACACTCTAACAGCTTTTGAATTCTGTGCATAACCCACAAACAATCCTCTTCTGCTTTTCATATCCCATTTCTTGCGCTTTTCCTTTGGAATATGGACAAAAACTTCAGTACCAAATACTTCATAAATCTTTAAATCGACTTCTTTATTGAACCATAGCTCAAATGGTGTTTTTTCTTTTATTGAACTTGTACCGGTGCTGTTAATCACATAAACAGCAGTATTGGCGGCTTCAGCCCAAAAACGTTTTTCCAAATTCTTCGCACACATCATTGTTCTTGCTGCTTCAACCACTGTTCTCATTTCTCGTTCAATTTTACCATTCTGTTCTGGTGTATATGGTACAGTTGTTTGATGACAAATACCGAGCTCCTCTAGCATTGATTTTACTTCTGCATTTGCTACTTCCAGCCCATTATCAGTTCTTACAATCTTCACAGTATTACCAGTCTCATTTCTTGCAAGATTTAAATAAATTTGAATTTTGTCTTTTACCTCAGACTTTTTTTCAAAAAATATACAGTTCTGTAATATGAATAATCATCCTTTATAAGCAAGAAGTAACGGGACCCTGCAATAGATTCCACTTCCATTGGCCCGCATACATCGGCATGCACTATCTCACAAGTCTTTGTTGTTTTAGAACTGCTTCTACTAAATGGTAATCTATGCTGTTTACCTTCAAGACATGCTTCGCAAAAGAAGTTATCTTCTTTAAATGCAACACCCTTTCTTTTGAGGATACCTTTTACTTGTTTTACGTTTTGGTGAGCTAGTCTTTCGTGCCATAATTTTAGATCATCTTCTCGACTAATACCTATGTTTGCTATGCTACTGTTCTCTAACTTAAACATCATCTTATACAGCTTACCAACTCGAGTCCCTACGGCACAGACCTTTCCATTTTTACTAAATTCACATATTTTATCATCTGAGCTTAATTTATATCCCTTATCTAGAGCTGTACCTACTGAAAATAAGTTAAATTTTAATTCTGGTACATATAAAACATTGTTTAATTCAGTTGGAATCCTTGTTGTGCGATTAAATGCTACTACTTTAATTTTTCCAATACCACCAGCTCTTATTATTGACCCATTTCCTATCTTTATTAGTTTTACTTCTACCAGCTCCTTGTACTCTTCGAAAGCACCCTTTTCTCCGCTCATGTGTTCGCTTGCACAGCTATCTACATACCATTGTTTGTTTTCCAATTCTTCACTCCATACCGCCGAACCGATAAATGCATTACTTTCCCCAGCACCTTTGTTCTTCTCTTTCCCCATTTTAAACCAACAGTCCTTCATTTTGTGGCCAGCCTTCTTACAATAGAAACACTCCATTTTCCATTTGCGTTCTTGTTCTTGAAACAATTTTTCTTTATGTGGCCTTCCATACCGCACCTAGAACATTGTATCGAAGCACTAGCTGTCTTCGTTACAAACGCGGACTCTGGTTTTACTTCAACGGTTTTCATGCGTTCTTCTTCAATCAACAGTCTAGAAGTTAACTCGTTCATCATCTGGTCTACTGACGGAACCGATTCCCAGGCACATACAAAATGCTTAAATTGATCGGGAAGAGACATTATCACTTTCGTAATCATCATCTGTTCGGAAATGTTTTCGCCCATCTGCTTTAATTGATTTTTCATGTCTTCCAGTTGTGAAATAAAACACGATATTCCTTCGCCTTCATATTTACAACTAAAAAACCTCTGTTGTACTAGGTGCAAACTAACCTCCGACTTCCTTTCGTAAACTGCTAACAACTTGCTCCACATTTCATATGCAGATTCGCAGGTTAGAATATGACTCATGGGTCCTTCCTCTAATCTTGTAACTATTATCTCTTGCGTTTTATTATCTTTCTTAATCCACTCTTTCAAGTCTTCATTATATCTGTTTATAGCTTCTTGTGTGGCCCCATTTGGTAACACAGGTCTCAAGGACAGTCCTGCAACTACATCATACAGATTTCTAGATTTTAATATTATTCGAACCTGAAATTTCCAGACGTTCCAGTTGTTGCTACCATTCAACTTAATTATTTGGTTGCTTGCTTGATCCATTTCGTGTAATTTATAAAGGACTTTCCACGAAGCGACTTCGTTTGTTCTCGTATTGGTTTTTTTCCCTCTTCCAAGCCAATTCACTCCCACCAACTCACTTTTTATTTAATTCAACTTGTCTGTCTTATCTGACGTGATTTGGGCCCATAACCTCTTACATTATGTATTTATTCTCTACAAAAGATACACTTATTTGTTACACTGACAGAAACTTCCCGATACTTCTTGTTTACATTCTCTAACCTTACTTTTTTACTCCCGCTTACATACTACCAACCTAACTGTTACCAACTTAAACAACATAACTAAATTTTATTGTATTCGACATCTTCTTTGGCCTACCAGACCCTTCTTTCCTTGCAGCACTTCCAGTTTCTCGAAAATTGCTGACTAAATACTTAACCAAAGCATAAAATTTTCGGTATGTAATAATTTCATTGGGATACCTCTCTCGGAATTCCACAAAACAAGGAGGAATCGATTAGGTCCATTCTCCGTCAACTTGAAAGCCGTTCCGAAAGTAAAATTCAATAATGAATGCTCTTTGAAATGTATTAAAAAACATTTTAACATTGTGTCAGATTCGTATTAAAAAAAAAGATAACTAATTTATCTGCATCATAAACATTCCTTTAGTCTAGTAAAGACGTGACTTTTCATTCTACAGAATTGCACAGAATTCAACTAATCTCTCTCTCTTTTCGTTCCTTTTCCCAGTTCATACTTCCCAACTATAGTATCTTGGGTACTTCTCCTACTGCTACATTCCAGTCTCCCATTATAATTATATTTTCGTTTCCTTTCACTTGTTCGACTGTTTCGTTTATAGGTTCATATATTTTGTCTACTTCATCGTCTCTATGATCTGTGGTGTGCTTGTTAACACGGTGTCTTTCGGTTTCGTTTCTAGTTTTCTCATAATAAATTTGTCACTGCATCGTGTGAATCCCTTTACTCTTCTTTCGAACTTCTTGTCGAGTATGCTCCCAACATATAAGTTGTGCTACAGCGGCCGTGTTAACTATTCCATAATTTCCACTCCAAAAGTCTCCCTGTTGTCTCCATCTATGGCTACTTGCGCCCAGAATGCGTATTTAATTTCTATTCATCTCAAGTTATACATTTTCCAATCTTCTGCATTTTCTTAGCGTTCTTACATTCCATGATCCAATTCTTGTTGTTTCTTTGTTGAGGCTAGCAGAAAAACATCAACAAACCAATCAAATGATTGATGACAGTGAGAAAAGGTAGTATAGTGTGTGTACAGTAGTGTATGGTATGATGGTAGCTCAGTGGCCTTAGCGTTTGAGTTTTGAACAAAACGTCGATTCTGGTGTGAGTTGGAAACCACAGTAAAATCTTGTGCAGCAATCCACTATACACAATTTCCTAATCCTGTTTGTAATTTGTAGGGATTGATTTCTTTCCTGTAAAGGTCGAATTCTAATCCTTTACAGTTGCTAATGCGTCAAGAAATGGTAAACGTTCTTTATTTAGTAATTCATATGTGAATATTAGTATCTGAAATTTTGAATTTAGTCGGTTAACCAAATCAATGATGTTGTTTTTAGTGGTACGAAGTTTAATTTAAAATTAATTTGGAATACGGAAATTAACCAGTAGGGCAATTATTTTTGGAATCGAAAGTGTGTTCAGCGATTTATATGAATCAACATAATTGTTCAAGAGGAAAGCTTGGAAAACATAGATTTCGGAGAATTTAAAAATTGATTTATTCGGGAAAGCAGAATCTGTTAAAAGAAATTATTGAAGGGTTTAGCAATAAAAATTGGTTTTATCTGAAAGCTGACAATGGTAATCGAGTCGTGATTTTAGACAAAAAAGAATATATTGAAAGAATTGATGCTATACTCAATAACGGTCCTTACAGACAGTTAATCAAAAATCCCTTAAGGAGTATGATTAGGAAAACAGAAGAAACTCAAAAGTTACCAGAGACACCAGCGCTCAGATATGAGGGGGTATTGATAACTACTTAGCCTACCATATAAAACGCCACAATATTTCAAAACAAAATTTTAATTATTCAACTTAGTCTGCTTTATGATTTATACATTTAGCAGAACGTTAATAAAGTAATTCTAAGCCATTTAAAAAAAATGTTTGTCTTTGTGGTGTGCAAATCATTCCTCACTGCCATATTGCTTCGACATTTGTTGAAAATCTTTTACCTTTCAAATGCTTTTTGAGTTTTGGGAACAAATAATAGTCTGACGGTGCTAAATCCGTAGAATAGGGCCGATGGTCAACCAATTCAAAACCAATTTCATCAATTTTTGCAGTGCAATCAACGACTTGTGAGTAGGCGCGTTGTCTTGCAAAAAGAGCACACCGCTGACAAGTTTTCCGCTGCGTTTTTCCACAATTTTCTTACGTAATTTAGTTAGCAACTCGGTATAATATGCTTCCGTGATAGTTCTACCCCGTTCCAAATAATCTATCTCAATTATCCCATCTTTGTCCCAGAAAACTGAAGCAAGAATCTCGCCAGCCGATTTTTGAATACGGAATTTTTTGGGTCATGGAGAACCAACATGCTTCCACTGTTTGGATTGCTCTTTAGTTTCTGGCTCATAGTGATGGATCCACGTTTCTACTATAGTAACAAGCCGATTCAAAAAGTTTGAGGAATCTTCTGCAAAACGGCGGCAGATTTCCTTTGACATTGTCAATCGAACGCGCTTCTGAGCAACGTTCAAGCATCTTCGGATCCATTTGGCCGAAAGCTTTCTCATACCCAAGTCGTGATGAATGATGTGACACACACGTTCGTAGGAAATGTGCAATGTTTCTGCAATATTCTTAATCTCAATACGTCGATTTTCTAAATTCATATCATGGAATGAATCAATGTTTTCCGGAGTGGTCACAGAAATTGGTCTTCCAGGGCGGTGCTCAACTTTCACATCTGATCTTCCTCTTTTATATTCCGCAATCCAGTTTTTAATAGTGGCCTATGAAGGACATTGATCACGTAAGGCTTCTATCATACTATCATATCAGCAAAAATTTCTTTGCACGATAACCCTTTCAAAAATAAATACTAATAACTGACCGAAACTCGATTTTTCAAATTCTATCTTTTTCGCAGTCATGCTGTTTTCAATAATTCACAGTTTGATCACCGTTCAACTTATGGACGTCAAACTTTGACAACTTATTTATAAAACATCATAGTTGGAACCACAGCAACCATATTCACTTTTCTTTACTAGAAAGATTCCAGGCTAACCAGATATCAATACCCCCTCGTATAAACTTATAGATTCTAATTATGTAATGCCTAAACTATACTGTCTTCCCAAAATAGAGAAACGAAGTAAGTCGATGAGACCCATTGTTTAGGTACTCACTAGCAGACTTATTTGCTTTCGAAATGGTTAGCTAAAGAATTTAGAAATTTGGTACTCTACAATTCAGTTTAATGGCAGAGAATTCATGGAACTCATCAACAAAATTAAAACCTTAAAGATACTTGATGGCGATATTCTATAGTCGTTCGATGTAAGTGCCTTGTTCCTAGTGATCCGATTCCACAAACCGCGACATACCTGCGGGAATTTCTCACAGCAAACAATTTAGACCCAGAACAAATTAACGAATACATTAGATTAACTACTCTATGCATGTCCCAAAACTGCCTTCAAAGGGAGGGCAACTTCGAGCAACAGCATGAGAGTACTGCAATTTAGTTCCAAATTTTAGCGAATAAAAACAGTTCCCGTTTCCTGATACGTTAGAAATAATTGTAAAATATTAGAATTCGACATTTACAGGAAAGAAATCAAACTAATTGAATGCATTACTACCGCCTTAAGTCATTATTTTCAACATAAAATGACAGCTTTTATTTATTTTTTTTTTTATGCATGTACTACTTATTTTGTCATTAAATTCAAATCGATATTGGATTGAATATCGGTACATCCAAAATATTGCTTCCTGCAATGATTTTTTCTTCAGTCGCAATTGATATTTTAATTAGAAAGCTTAAGCTAAGACTTAACCACCAGAAATTTCATCAAAATTCTGTTCCATCCCTTAACCAAAGGCCTTGATAAAATATGCAAACAAATCAATTTAAAAATTTTATTCTTTTTTAAATAGCAACATTCGGAACATGTTAGAAAACTCTAAAGATAAAGTGAAAGCTTTGGAAAAGTCTAGGAATTACGAAATTAACTGTTCTCACTGTGATGGAAAATATATTGACCAAACTGAACGTAATATTGAAATTAGGTTTAAAGAATATGTAGCTTAGTTTAAAAATCATAGGTTTGATAGATTAAGAGTTGCCCAACATATTTACGAAATAAGAACTAGAAAATCTAAAATTGTTAGAAGTGGCTTCAACAAAAAATTAGATTGCTATGAGAGCATTCATATTTTCAAAAATAGAGGTAATCTTCTAAACTCAGATAATAGGCCAATCAAACTCAGAGTCAATTCATTTGTTGACAACAATTTCTTAATCGGTTAAACATAACGTACCCTAACGTGGATTAAGTATTTAAGCATTTGTTTGTTAGTTAATTAATATTGGGTTTCAAGTTGTTCTCTTGGTGAAAGACCTATCTCCATAGGTATCTCTCAGGCAAGTTCAGGTTCCTACTGAAGATGTCAGCTTAGTTGCCGAAATACGTAGGAGATGTTTTAAATCTAGTGGTGGTAATAGGTTTCGTAGTTTAAACAAATACTGCCAAGGGCGTTAATTAAGAATGTATTGTAACAGAGTGAACACGTTTCTATTTCTTCATTAACGAAACTTATTATATAAACAGCTTCATACGACTTAAATCAGCATAAAAGCATTGAAAGAAAGGTTTAAAGATTTGATATATTTGTATACGTATATGTGTGGTACAGAAAAAGTGCTGGATAAAATTAAAGTGCTAGTATTTTTTTATTTTCCTAAGTAAGTAAATGCTGAAGCTAGAACGTATAGTGAAGGAAACATATTTATTTGCGGAACTACTGTGTATATTTTTAAGCTAAATTCTTGAGTACGGTACACCGTAATTTTCATTAACAAATATAATATAGTGTGTTTTCTAGTACATTTATTTCTAGTTCTGCAATCTATGTAACATCATAAAAGCTGAATACGAAGTACGATTAATCTGCAATAAAAAATATTGAGCCATCTAAGTTTAATCAGTAAGTATTTATCATGTGAGTTTCGTTCTTACCCAAAGAAATACTGGTAATCCAATGACAACAAAGTTGCTAGCTGATACCACAACGGGTGTCTGACTTCTGCGAATAATGAAAGCCAGAGTCTTTTGAAATTTTAAGTCCGTTCCTGCAAAATTGGTTTCGAATGCGGCTTTTCCTACTTCTTGACTTTGAAAAGCCAGTTGCTCGCCCCAGTAACAAAGCAGCAAGACTTGTACGCAAGCACACATTACTTCTGAAGCGGCAATGAACACTTGAGGATCACTTATAGGAATCTAGTAATATATGTAATTAAAATTATTTTACTATGATGTCGTCCACACCATAGTTTTTTTGTTCAAAATTGAATTGACTTAATTAGGAATATATCTTATATTTCTTTTTAATAAGATAATCGTTACTCAAAATAATTCTAAATTAAAATGTATTTAATTCTATAGTAAAGACATTCCGAAATACTAATAACAAAATGATTTTTCTTACCCTTGATGCATGGTACAATAAATAACAGAGTGAAGTCAAAGTATTAAGAAATATTATAAGAAATAAATATTTGAACAAGGCTTCCACTTCTTCAGCAATATTTATAATTGCCAGATGATAATTGACAGCCTGTATAAGTGATTTTTTTAAATATTTCCAAGTAACCATTGCCATATTTGGTGTGCGAACAGTCAATGCAGTACCGCTTCTGGCTTCCTAGAAGATAATTAATGCATTTCTTTTCCTAAAATGGCATGACTTACCGTTATCATTTCCTCATAACTTAT
This sequence comes from Limonius californicus, assembly GCA_014611495.1. Lineage (NCBI taxonomy): Eukaryota > Metazoa > Arthropoda > Insecta > Coleoptera > Elateridae > Limonius > Limonius californicus. The sequence continues at coordinate 33,243 of JABXWE010009984.1, forward strand.
GCGAAGAATTTGCCTGATATAGTTCTGTAGTATTTGAAACTGAAAACTTATGTGGGCTAACATTGCCACAATAATCAAATCAGCACTTAAATAGTGTCCTACGAGAGGAAATACTGCCAAAGTTAGGTATGCCAAACAAATTTCGTAGTTGGGACTGTACGTTATGTTAAGTACAGCAAAGCTTCCGAAAGGAAATTCCCAATCGTGGTAATCATCGCTTCGTATACGTATGATAATTGAGAAACAAATAGCACTACATACAGTAGTATATCCTAATATACAGTAAGCGTAAGTCTGAAATTGATTAATGATTAATATTTAGAAGCGTGTAAATTTTAATTATTTAGTGCCAGAAACCCTAGCCTACATCATATTTGAAATATGTTGATCTTGAACAACAATGATTGTATCTAAAATATAAAATTCTGAATTTATAAGTGAACAAGATATGTACACACTTTTTTTAAACAAACGTTAACGTAATATTGACAACACTTACTTTATACCGTTATAACTATGAAATGCAATATAATAATATGATTGTTGCAATGTTGCACCTGATATCTTAAGTAACTGATTTTAGTTTGTAAAGTTATAGATTTTCTAAAATTCATTTCATAAACAATTTTTAACACAAGTTTAACATAAATATTATTTGTGGTAGCATTTCTGTAACAGCAGCTATGCTATAAAGTGGTTTAACTCTAATCGAATAAATGTAGCTACGGATTGTAAACTTTCTACTGTAACGTCTCTTGGAACCACGACAGCTCCTATCAGTAATACTGTCCATGGAAAAGAAGTAGATTTCAACTACGAAGCATTTTTCCATGGGCCGATTGTTAGCAGACTAGGTATTTTGAATGGGAAATGGACACTTTAATAAAATATTATAAATCAACGAATATTTCCAATTCTATGGTACTAGACTTTTCTGTCTGTTTGTATCACCAAATTCGTAACTGTATTGAAATGTCGACAAATCATAATAACTTTACTCGAAATCACCACTACCCTCCTAAACTGTTATGCACCAGTAATTTGTCGTCGTTGCTAACGGATTCTGATTTGAACTCTTGGGCACTTTAC
>JABXWE010009985.1:0-49249 GCA_014611495.1 Limonius californicus
CTGCATACACTTTTGTATTATAACTTTTAGTAATTTCGAAATTGTTTTACTTACGTTAGAGTGACAAATAAAATTATGTTATTATTAGGGAAATTATGACTCTTACTGCAAGTACCGAAATTAATTTAAATTCCTTCAATATAATCATTAACCGCTGAATACCTGGCCATTTATACGAGTATATAAAATTATTATAGCTTTCACTAATTATTAAATTTAATTCTTCTGATAAGACTGATGATTAATTTCACAACAACAAATTACCTGAATTTTTTCGTTATCTCACTTGTGCTATAGGTTCACTTTGCAGTTATCGCCTTAATGAAAATAATTAAACGAATTTGCGGTTGAATGAATGAAGACTAAAAGTAATAAATAAGTACATTTATAGTAACGTAAATGACAGGAAATAATCATAATCGGCGTGAAATTATCGAAATTAACCTTGGCATTTTCTCGAGTAGCGTACACCAAATCAAATTGTGTCGAAATACGGTTAATTAACACAGGATTACAATACAATTCGCTTAAATGAAGTCAAAATATTGGAGTGTTTGGAATGTAAAAGTTTATACGCACCGGTTTATCCCAGTAGCGATTAAAAAAACTGGGGATAGCTAGTTAACAACAACAAATACTGCGCTTATTTTCAACAAACGCTATATATATTAGCACCAATTAAATTCAATTGACGTATTCCAATATATTGTTTCCACTACAACATAAACAGTCCGAAAACGAAAAACAATCTTAGTAAAAGTTATTTGAACAAAAATTTACTTAAACATAAATTCAATTGGTGGAAGAAACAGCCAAAAGCTATTTAAAATATTATTTTAAAAACCGCATGAATTAAAGGTTTTATTATTTCATTTTTAATTTGTCGGTTTGCCAAAAGGAAAACAACAAGCCATGAAACTTCTTATAATTACCTTTGATGCGACTGCGGTTTTTATCACCATGAAATGGAAAACAATTATCGGAACAATGAAGTAATTAATTATTTTATTGCAAACGAATACATGAAGTTTACGGAGTAGCTTATGTGTGACATCAAAAATAAAACCCAACTGCTATCTGCGTATCAGAAAAATCGTCTTACAACGAAGTTCACCACACACTGTTTGAATAATTAACACAATTAATTATCCATTTTAACATGCATATAAGGAAAAACAATTTTTTTAACTTTAAGCGGAATTACCTGCCACAGAAGATGATTTCTTACTAAAACTCTTGTTCCTAACATTAATGGAAAGCATTTTTCGGCAGACTGGGATAATTAGTGCAAGCTCATTGGTGAAAAGCCTTTCACATTAGAGATAAGCCACGTTCATTAAATTAGCTAAAGTGATTCTATTAGCTGCAAACAATCAGAAGAACGTGTTTAATAGTGCACTTCCATATCCTGTAGCCCAATTCTAATCAATAAAGCAGTTAACGAAGACCTTTACATAAAAGGATAATTGTTTAGTTCTGATATGATCCTAAATACCAATGTCAGACAATGATTCATTATTAAACCCTAACATCTGACGCTAAAAATTGAGCTGCAATCATTTTCATGTAAGGCAAAGCAATTAGTGCAAGAACAATAGCGAAAAGCCTTCGAATTAGGGATTACATTCGATGAAAACTCAAACAAAACAATTCAGCCCAAATTCAACGTTTTCAGATTATATAATATCGTGTCGAGGCCACGCTGTTGCCAAACAAGCCATCCGAGCAATTTACGTGAAGCTTATTAGCAAAGTTAATTTAATATTGTCACCTACATAAATGGCAAACGTACAGCATTACGATTTTACGACTGTCAATTATGACAACCTTCGGTTTTTGTGCCGTTCAAGGTGTCTACAGCTAGCTTTCGTGATGGAATACCATCTGACTGCTGAGTTGCAAGTCCATTGCGTAACAACTTTTGCTGTTATTTATCCAAATGACAAGTAAGTGCATCCAACCATCACGCTCCCTATAATTTAGTAACTAACTGCACGCAACATCGTAGAACTATCATTACCAGGGGATTGATGGTATGTGTAAAAGGACCTGATTGCCGAACAAGGGGACCGAAAATGGGAGATTATATCCCATAAAGATAATTAATGTAGTCCTGCCGCTGAAAGCTATTTCCCCAATAAAATTTAAAAGAAGCGCCCCAGGTTATTAATTTAACGACTGCAAAAACTGATGTTTACCAGATTAGCTCGAATCCAGAACAAAACTGCTTCTCAATGTAATAAAATTGAACCCAACAGTATGTGAAGCATTTTGCGGAAATTAACGGACCTAATCAGTTGATAAATTTCGGGTTATTGCCCGTTCGCTCAAAACGCAATTTAACGTTATTGTATTCGCAAGGTCACGTAATCAACGTGACACTAGTATATTATTATTATCTTTATCTTTCAGTATTGTGGAGTGTTTGAACTGCATATTTGATAATTTTGAGAAAATATAAATTTCGTCATTCCAAGAACTTAAATTTAAATAAACCTGCAAAAGCTCGCAATTACTTGTAATTGCTTATTGTTCCTTTGAGAATTTACATTTAAACATATTTGAAAATCAAACTTAACAACAATTGGTTCAAGATCAAACGATTCAATGTCTCTGCTCCAGCCCTGAATATCACAATAGCACCAAGAATGGCGAAATTTTACTTTAAGGAAAATGTCAGACCCATCTTTGTTGACTTAACAAGGTTAGTAATCCTTTCGTCCTTTTTAGTCACGCCGAAAAGACGTTTTGTGAGATGAACATCAATGATATGATATAAAAGTGCTGCTAATTGCAGGAAAAGGCTCGTCTAGCCCAGCAAGTAAGCGTGAGAAATAAATTAATTGCTGCTTATGGTGACGGAATTTATGATTTCGAAGTTAAAGATTAAAGTTTGCCGATTTTAAATCAGATTTTAGGTACCTTGTTATCTGGACTAATATTCAATTAATTAATGGGTTAATTTTTTAGAAAGTTTAGGCCTCTAACTGAGCCAGAAAAATTATTACTCAAACAAGAAGAAAGCCAAAAATAGTAAAACCTCTGTTTGTTTAAAATTTAAACTTAGCACTAATGACTAATTTCCTAGTTCTAGAGATATTCTAAAATATTAAAACCAAACATAAATTAATGTTAGTAAAACTAATAAATCATCTAATTACTGAACAATAAATTACAAAATATATGAAAGTTCTTACGTAATTAGAATAAATTAAATGGGTAAATTTCATTGAATCCTTAACTGATCTCAGGGCATAGTTAAATCTAATTAAACTACCTAAAAATTAGTGATAAATACTAAACATACACACTTAATAATTGCTAGATGTATAATGAAATCAATTAATGAGGTCAACTTGATTGAATTAAAAGACTAAGTTTTAATTACAATTTACAAACCCACACAAATGTCTATAAGCAATCAATAAATAATCAGTTACCAGAACTAACGCAAAACATCTTATCGCGATCTGACAACGAAATATCAATAAATTGTGCCGATAAGAGCTTTTTTAAAATGTGTAAAAATTAAATAATTAAAATTAATTAAAGGCCTTGCACTTAGACGGAAAGCAGTGAAATATGATTAGAAACTAAGTGAAATTATTACAGCTATGTAGAAAATGAGTGTAGTTAATTAATTAATAATAAATGCCCCCAAATAAAAATTTGTGTTTTACTCACCAAGCAGTAAAATTTCGTTACAATTAAATATAATTAGCAAACTTAGCAAAATTAATTATTGAAACAAAAGTTATTTTTTAATTTTCAATGAAATGCCATACTTTTAGTTACCACCAAATCAATTGTATTAAAATTAGCAATAATTAGTAAATTCATCCAAATTAATTAGTTAAATTACCTCCTACATAATAACTGAAATAATCAGCTTTAATTACTTAACGTCTTTTTATCGATAAGCAACAAAATTATGTTACAGTTAATTATAATTAAAGAAAAGTATTTGTTAGAACTGTGAAGAATTGGCGAAATTGATCATTTATTTGCAGCTACCTACTGAACTGTTTTTCTTTCAGTACCAAAAGGCTTTTCAGTTACTTAAAAAAAAATTCGTAGAAAGAAAGTACAATAACAGCCTTTAGGACTGCATTTGCGATGTAAACCCAATTCCCGCTCGGGCCTTAAAGGACCATAATCTAATCTACTCACAGCTCTCTCACTTTAGGTTATTTATTAGGAGGAAACGAGTTTTGGTGAGCTTTTCCTGAGACAATTTTCTTACTTTATATAAAAGAAACGTCTACTAACTAGCAGTACAACAACCGTTTCAAATGTTGGCTAGAAGCTCTACCGCCGTTCCCGCCTGTAGCTCGCAGGACGAATTTTATTCGTAGCTGAGTCTAATTAAGCTCAAAAAATGTGAAAAGAAAGCTAATTTTAACCACTTCCTAAGGATACGTGAAAATGAAACCGTTACGTTGCATTTTTGTAATGTAAAGGACCAACCAGTAAATCCAATGTTTGCCTTCGGTTTCCAGGACAAATTATAACGAGGTAAATTCTAAATCCTCCGCCCCGGACGTTCAAATTTATTTTATAGTAATTTCAAATAGGAAACCGATATTTGGTCAATCCTTAACTTGGTTTGAAAATACAACAGATATTTGAAATGAAATGTAAGGGTCACAAATGTGAATTAAGTTCTTGTTTTCGACTTGAAAGGCCAAACTATATTGTATATAAAAGCACTGAAGCCCTAATAATTCGAGCAAAAAGCCCATTTTGTCCACCTCTTAAATAGACCTGAAAGTGCAACAGTTATTATTTCATTTTTGAGGCGTATGAGAGCTAAATGTAAATGGTGCTGCCTCCGGCTCGGAGGACCCCTATCTAATTCACTCAATCTCCGTCCCCTGGTTCTTATAACCGAAAAATAAGCTAATGTTGGCCAGCTTTCCTAGAGGACAATTTCTCTATTTTACATACGCGGAACATCTGCCCCCGGTTATTTATAAATTTTCAGGCCTCCGCTGACCACCCTCCCTGTTTCGGCGCCCCGGGCGTCTAATTTGCCTAATCGTAACGCAATCTTGCACGTGGTTAATTTCCACCGAGTTATTTTCCAAAAGTCGCTCTACCTGGAGCGAAATTTAATTTTTCTCTTGCGAGCCGGAGTACAGCGAGAATTCGAACCGAGCCGCGGAATCAATTTTCCTCCATTGCTCGCGCTGAAAAAACAATTATCTCACTCGACAAATAACATCTGCAAATTGAATATGAAAGACAAATTAGATTTGGTATTCTGGTGCGAAGTGCGACGGGCATTTTTGCGACGTACCAATAACAAAGGAACTAAATTAGCATGTTCTTGCAATGTCAATCGCAAGGCCTCTCAGGCAAGGTCGCGATTCCCGCAATTATGCCTGCGGATTATTCTTAATAAGTGAAGGGCTGCGATATTGCAGGTGTTCGTGATGCCATCTCGGTTGGATTCCGTAATGAAATTTTTTCCGCATAAATACGAATTAGTCCACAGCCTACTAAGCTCATTCATACCGCCCCGATAATTAAGGCCCTACAAGATAAATTTTCTTTTAATGAAGACGCCCTTCTGGCGTTATCAAGCTGTCGCGTAGGGCCTAAGGGGCCGGACAAATTGTTGGTATTAGCAAAGATCCAATGCTGTAATTACTTAATAATTCAAATCGATTGTCATACTGAAAACTTTAATTAATGTTGGACTAAGACGGGAGCTCAGGAATTAAGGTTCCCTTTTACGATCATGAGAGCGCGAGCACGCATACGCCCTGTATTTATTTAATTTAAAGTTGCAAACGTTTTACATGAGTGCAATTGTCCCGTTTTGTTTTACTGCCCTACGTGAGCACATGAAGCGCTCCAATTAGATGCAAATTTGGAATACTAAGCACCATATTACTCTAATTATAGTTTTTATGTAACAATATTATAGCGAGAACTTCAAGACTGCTATGTTCGTTCTTACGGCCATCCTTGAAGTTTTTCTTACGGTTATTGCCATGCTTACCCGGGCCTAATTCGGCTAATTGCTCATTTACCGAGTGCAATGTTAAACAAAGGTTTTCGCTTATTTATTGTCGGAGTATTTTTAAAAGCTGATAAACTTCCGCAGTAAATTTGTTTCTTCTCGAAGGTCGCCTAGTTTCAGTGAGATGTAAAAATAGGTATTATGTCGTTCTTGAAGGCAATATGGGACGAATAGTGCCCAGGACGCATATCAGAAACTTTCTAGCCAGGAAAAGTTTAAAAATATTCGCGCTCCGATAAGACAACTCTAAGCTTGCTTCTTCTTGATAAAAGCCATTAATTAGCTCAAAGTGCATCTAAAAGGAAAACAACTTTTAGTCGCGAATTCAACGCCAACTTTAATAAAGCTCTAGAAGCTCTAGACTTAGTTATTTAGCTGTAATTAACTCATGATTATAAGAGGGCTGTGAATAAACTTGTTAGGAATATTCAAGTTGATGATGGAATTATTACGATTAACACAAGAAATTAATTACAACATTTTGTTATTTAAACAGTTGTATCAGTCACTCGGTACTTTGATTCCCGAATTTTCTTGAACAAATTCTATTTCTCTTGTTATTCCATAGATATAGGACGGGGGGCCGTAGTCGACTTCCTGTAGGTCACTGACTTCGATCCATTTGCCGGGGGTTAACTGATTCAAGAAGCTAAGAAAATTTTTCACGAAATTATCTAACCATAGAAATAAATATTTAGCTGCAGAATAATTGCAGAAGACTGCAATTGGCTGAAAAAGTAACTAGGTCTGTAACTCTTCGGAAAATTAATTTGTGGCAGACCTAAAATGATCGTTGCAGCTCTAACTTGATATATAACTAGATCGCTGCGAGCTTACCAACAAATGCGTATAATTCACACTAAAACTAACCACAAATAATTCAACTAAATAATCAACGAATTTACCAACCATAGCATTAATTAATTAATTAGCGATAGAATTACGCAGTTTGCCGTAGAATTAACCAATAAACAGAAAAGTAAAATTACTAACCTCGGACTAGTCATAGAATTAACTAACCAACTGATTAACTATCGCATAATTAATTCGCGGCAGAACAAATCTGGCGCGTAATTAATTGTCCTAGGAACTAACTTGATGCATAAATAAATTGTCGGGGGTTAGACTCATTATTGATTTAATTAACCGCAAAACTAATTACCCGTGTAGCTAACTGGATTCGAAATTAGCTACCTAATTAACTACAGAATTAAAAGACCAGCTGTAGAATTGATTCACTACCCGCAGGATTAACTTAGAGGACTCAAAATAAACTATCTAGGCACGAAATTAACTCATAGCAGTAGTTCATTATGATTATTTAGCCAAAGTACTAATTGGCTGAAAAACTAACATACATCGGAATTATATGAATAAAAATTAAGTGTCGCACAATTAACTTATTGCAGAATTTACTTATTGCAGAATTTACTTATTGCAGAATTTACTTCTTGCAGGACTAACACACAGTGGAACTACCTTGATACTTAACTATATTGTCTATAATTTTAATAGTCGGAACTTTAATTATCTGCCGAACTAACTAAACGTGCAACTCACTAGTTGCTGAACTAATTAACTAACTAGCCATAGAATTGATTAACTAGCTGTACTAATCAATTAGAAACATAGTAAAATAGTTTGCCGCAAAATTAAGTCATCGTAGCAGTAATTTAATCTAGGACCAATTGACGTAAGCAACAGTTAACTAAAGACGTAATTGCCAAAGAATGATGATATGTAATAACTGTAACAGAACAAATTGTCAGAGAACTAATTGTCGTAGAACTAACTATGGGAGAACCAACTTGCAAAACCAACTGTTACAAAACTAGCTAATGTAGAACTAATTATCGCAGAACTAACTGTAGCGGAACAGACTCTCGCAGAACTAATTACCTCAGAACTAACTATTGTAGAACTTACTGTCGCAAACCTAACTACCGTAGAACTAATTACCTCAGAATTAACTATCGTAGAACCAACTATCGTAAACCTAACTACCGTAGAACTAATTATCGCAGAACTAACTATCGCGGAATAACCTATCGCAGACCAACCCATCGCAGAACTAATTACCGCAGAACTAACTATCGTAGAACTAACTATCGCAGAACCAACTATCGCAAAACTAACTACCGTAGAACTAATTATCGCAGAACTAACTATCGCGGAACAAACTATCGCAGAACTAATTACCGCAGAACTAACTATCGCGGAACTAATTACCGCAGAACTAACTATCGTAGAACTAACTATCGCAGAACCAACTATCGCAGAACCAACTATCGCAGAACTAACTACTGCAGAATTAACTATCGCAGAACTAACTGGATACATCACAAAATTTAACTTGTGATTGAACTAACTGGCTGTAGAAATAATTAATCAGGAAGTTATTTAACCACAAAATTAAATCTTCACGAAACAACTTAATTTCAAAACCAATTATCCAAACAACTGTGTAACCACACAACTAATCGGCACCAGCCAACACACTGTGAATTAAATTTCCTTTAGTATCATTGCCCAAGATAATATTTCGTACTATAAATACTAGTAGTGGCTATAATTTATTATATTATCCAGTTGTATTGCCGTTTCGTTTAGGTACATAAGCAAAATGTAGTTTTGAAGTTAAATTGCAATTATTTAAAGTGAATAACCAATTTATTTGTATACATAATATAAAAAAACTTTCGGCTGCCGTTATTTTTTCGCTAAACATCCATTATTACCGTCATCAGAATTCTCCACGTGCGTTCCCCAAAAAAAACCCAAATCATCATATTTTAAGATTCGAAAGTACAGAAAAGCCTTGAAACCCTCACAAGGTTCATTTAACTCGTTTACATACTAAATACCAAATAATCTCAATTAGTAACGAAATCCGAAATGCGTCACATTTCCCAAATCTCCCTCACTTTTTGTTGTTAACTCGAAGTTTGCAGATAAAGGGAGCAAAATATGGCAAAATAAACGGCGTCGCATCTCATAAATAATGCAGATTGTGATGTTCTATTAGCATCCACCGACAGCAAAGCTTGAACGCCAAATATCGTGCAGCAAACAATTGGAAAGTATCGATCTCCCGTTTTTTAATTAAATTTGTGGCATTAAGGACGTTTTCTCGGGGGATTAATGCAATCTGGCGCTGTACAAAAGAAGTCTTTGGCGGTTCGCTGAAACCGCACGGAAATAAAAATTGCAGGCCTGAGGTTGCGGTTTATGGTCGTGGGCATGCATATACATAATTTTTTATTATTATTACACGGAATTATTTATTGGAACTAATTTGAATATATTTAAAGCAATTTATGATGTCCAAGGTGACTTTGCTTTAGTAATAAAAATCAACATTAAAAATAATAATCTTCATGTAAATAACATGAAAATTAACAACTTTGAGAAAAAGTATGCCAGGATACACCAAATTCGCCATATAGTTATTTTTCTGATAACAATACTGAAAATGGTTAACAACTGATATTAATTTTTCTATTCCAACAAATCTTCATATTAGAAAACAAATCCAAAGTAGAATAAAACTGCTTGTATTCGAATAATTAATGAAAACAAGTTTTACATAATTAGTCATCGCAATTTTAAATTCGACCTTCACTGCAAGCACCTTAATGTTTTCTTTTGAGCTTGCTTACCTCATTATTGTGTGCAAAAATAGATGTTTGTTTACAAAAAATGCAATCCGAAATTTACGATGATGTAGGTAAGGCGCATCTATTATTTCTATTAAGAATTGCCATTGGCAACCCACAGCTGACAAATATTTATGTTCATTTCAAAACCAGCAAAATATTCGATATTTCCGCGTCAAAGACAATACAAACTTGGCACAACAGCCCAATATATAATTTGACAAGCCACGATCAAGTTCCCACAGAAAAGCGTCTATCTGTTTTGTAGCAGCATAAATCCGAGCAAACTTTTGCAATCTGTAATAAATGGATCTAAATCCTCATAAGGAAGTACTTGAACTCTACATTACGGTACCGTTATGAACACAAATCGACCGAACGCTTTCAAGAAAATGCAGTTAGAATAACTATCTCCGATCTTGGATACTCCTGGAAGTAAGAGATCGATCCTTTATCAAAGGACATAAAACCTAGGCTTGCAATATTAGAGACATCAAATTTAGGTTTGAATTTTCCTAGGCAGAAAAAATTTAAAAGTAAATATATTATCGAATCGGTTTTCGATTTTGTAAAGGTATACAAAAAGTGTAATTTTTCGAGCATTCAGAACGCTTTATTGAATTTGAGTGTTAACCTAACAATGAAAATTTAATGCTGTTTGTTTTTACAAAATTGCAGCGTTAAGCCGTTCGAATTTTGTATATTAATCCTAATTTTTATGCACTACTAAATTTTAACAAACTGAAGCTCATTATGGACAATTTAGCAATTATTTTTGCATCTGCAACCTTGCATGATATGTGACAATTAGAGCCTTAATGGATTTTTAATAAATCGCCATCAACTTTTTATTGTTTAGATTGGAAATTTATAAATTTACTTTTAAAGTTAAAATCCTAAATAAAAATTATGCGGAAATTGACAACTTAAATTTGCTTTTGTGGCCATTAGAAAAATAAATAGTATGCAAATTTTAACTCAATTAAATTACCTTAGTCCGTTTAGATTGGTTTAAATAGATTTTCCCAAAATGTATTTAACGTCCGTGGGCTTTTAGGCAGTTTCGCGCTTTTCATTCGTGGCTCTGTTAATTGCGCCTAAATAAATAATTACGGAGCTGGCGTTTTCGAAAACTGTGGCGGCGCAGCGGGAAATTCTAATTGTGCGATTTTCTTTGTGCATTAAACCGCAGAACAAAGTCAGGTGTAAAATATTCAAATGTAAACACACCCAATAAGAAAGAACTAGTAAGTGTTGCTTACCTTGTGTAAAAGCGACTATCAAATACACCTGCAGTGAGTAGTACAGAAAACACTGATCACTATTAAGGTCTTTAAAAAGTCAGTGGATGTAGGCTAGTAGTAACCAAGCAACGAAGAATTACAACAAAATGTTAGGTTAATTAAAAACCGCGCGCATGCTACTCGGACTTTCGTGATTGGGAAGACGCCGCCGTCGAGACGCCCTTTGCGCCTATGCAACGACGCTTTGAAGACTACCGTCTCTCTGCTGGATATCAACAATAATACTACGAAACGTCGGCCTTTCCCGACACCTGTTCGGTTCCAATCGCACGCTGAATGTATCTTTTAGTCCTTCATATGCTCCGCAGGAAACGTTCCTGCTGAATTTTCCTGCTAATATGTTCCACTGCTAATGTATTCCTACGAATGCAACCCATTCATCCCCATCTCCACCCTTTGCGGTGACTTCTACCGAACTTTCGAATTAAAAAAAAACGATTTTTTTGAGTTTTAACTTGCCTGGAAAGTTTCCAGTTGTAAAATTCATGAAATCCTTAAGTAACTTAAAGTTTTTTTGTAAAATTCATATCACAGCTCTTCCTAAACTCTTCTAATTTAAACCAAACATAAATGCATATATTGCGTTTAGGTTTGGCGAAAACACTCTAGAAGCACCCGAATATTTGTATTTTCTCCTGGTAGTGACCTCTTTATGACCTTCAAAAAACCCTTCATACAGAAGTTTTCATTCTTATGACCTTGGTACGGGTTTCTGTATAAGTTTTTTTAAATTTTTTTGTGTAAATGAAACTTTCCGGTGTAATTTACAAGAACTCCTTATAAGCTCCATGTGGCGATTGAACTATTTACAAGAATCGTAACTACGTGGAACATAAAAAATTTTTTTAACCATCTTATCAGCTTTTTTTTTGCGTGTTCTTAGTAGTTCTACATCAGTATTCCTTTGTGCCTGTTTTGTGGTGATTTCTCTAAGCCATTGTTTTAGCTTACTCACTATTTATATTTAAATTATACATTCGTTATATAAAAATACGCCTTATAACAGTAGATTAAATAGTTATTTCATTATAATTATGTATTTTAACATTTTTAAATAAAATATATTTTACTTTATTTTAGTCCCCCCTAGACCCATTTCTTTCGCATTTAGGCTAAACATTGCATTTTAATTATTTTTATGTAAGTCTATTGCCCTTTAAAGCTAAACAATTATGCGAGAATGTAGACTACTAGGTAAAGAAATTTGCCCTTCGACAATTGTAACTTTAGCAAAAAAGTCTTACCGAGATTAATGTTAGTGAAAGAAACAGGATTAAACAACACTTTTCAAATATTTTTAAGTAGTTTTTACACACCTTTTATGATTGATTAATGGTATAAACAGTGCACATAAAAATATACAAAGTTGTATTACAACAAAAAAAAGCAACCAAACGATTGCACGTAATAAATACGAAGTGATTCATTAAAAAAGAAAGACAAACAATACTAAATAAAACAATATAAACATGTATAGGTTTTTCAGTTAAACAGAAAGAGAATAAACAGAAGAATTCAGAAATGTAGGTAAATGTAGACTGAATGCTTTCATTTAATCAGTTTATCTAGACAACAAAACGAACTTTTAGGGTTCTAGGTCATTTGCTCGCCATCACTGGCTAGCCGCCACTTGCTCCTTGCCGTTTGCTCGCCACTGACTGCTCGCCACTGATTGATCGCCACTGATTGCTCGCCCCTGATTGCTCGCCACTGATTGCTCACCACTGATTGATCGCCACTGATTGCTCGCCACTGATTGCTCGCCACTGATTGCTCGCCAACACAGTTGTTCGCTATCTGTTTGCTCGACAGCCAACTTTCCCGCCGTACTAAGTGTAACTGCACCAACGCAGGAAAACTGATTTATATATTGTTAGACACCTTCGTTTCTAAAGTAGTTTAGCACATCTTTTGATTCATTATTAAAACTTGTACTATTATTTTAGATACTATGGGTAGAATGGCGAAAGCATTAGTTTTTTAAACAGATTTTGATATTTTAAAGAGATATTTGTTTATACACCAGAAATAAAAAAAGGCAGTTTTGCAAAATATGCATCTATGCGTGTGTGAGTGTATTGCCGTGGATTTTGTAAAAGCAGCTGGCCCTATTTTATAATTTAGAAGTTTATCAAAAACGTATCTAAGTTAATAAGCTTTTGAGAAGATTTTGGAACTGAAAGCGGAAATTACGTATGTTCTTTTAGTAATTCGCAGTTTTGATGCTGAAGTGCTAAGACAAATTGAGTGATATTTTAAATAAATTGCTTGTCGAGCATCTGTTCGGGGAGCAATCCGCATGGCGAGCAAAAAGATCTGCGAGCAAACAGTAGTCGAGCAAATGGTGGCGAGTAAACCGCAGGCGAGCAAATGGTGGCGAGCAAACAGTGGCGAGCAAATAGTGGCGAGCAAACGGTGGCGAGCAAACGGTGGTGAGCAAGTAGACACCATCTTCTACAAGATTAAAAATAATTATAACAACTAAAAAAGCTAAAATGTCGGTTGATTATTGGTTAAAAATTATTATTTACCTGTTGGGTCAAAACTAAAAATTGCAAGATTTAATTGTAAAATTTAGTAATTTGTTCTGACTATACTTCTTTGTACTTCATCTTACTTAATAAGTAAATATGTATTGTTAATATAAGGCATTTCTTAGTTTTTAGAGGCTGATACCTATTTCTACCCGATAAAGATGTCATTACCTAAAGCCATATAAAGATAAACGTGCGTAATTATGAAAACAGCACTTTTGAAGTTGATTTCGATCTTTATCTTGGTCTTCTATTACAAAACTTCCAATAACGGCAAATTTATGAGGGTAGTCATTAAAGGTGTAATTATTTTAATGCTCATATATTTTAACAGTTTCTAGTACATCCAATTTCCGTTTATCATCGGAAAAATATAAAAATGTTTGTATTTATAGCAACGCGTATGTTCGTTGTATCTTATATCAAAATTTCTAATTATCTGATAACTAGATACAAAATCATATACGCTGCTGAAAATACAAACATCCAGGAAAATTAAATCATGGTAATCACTTGATATAACACAACCAGTTATTAACATCCAATAATATGCTATCAATT
Source organism: Limonius californicus (assembly GCA_014611495.1). Lineage (NCBI taxonomy): Eukaryota > Metazoa > Arthropoda > Insecta > Coleoptera > Elateridae > Limonius > Limonius californicus. The sequence goes on from JABXWE010009985.1 coordinate 14,084, forward strand.
TTACATTTTTCCCATAAACGTAAATTAGATGTACCTAATAGAAACTCTTGAAATTTATAACCTATAAATAATTACAGCTTTAATGAATGATCAAATTGAACTGACAAATTCGCAATTAATAAAAAACGAAACTAAGCTCAAAACTAATATGTTAAAATTTGTAATATTGTAGTATTTTGCTCATTAAAACAAGGATGTAGCACTCGTTTAAAAAAACTAGAACGCAATAGCAGCTAAGCAACGTTTTAGTACAAGCACAAACATTTGGTTGTTAAATGCCTGTCAAAATAACAACACATCTACTATGCCGTACTAAAAGGTGTAGTACGTAAGGTCATCCGAAATTTTATGAGTCCAAAACCGTACATTTTACGTCCTAACGGTTTGTACTAAGGTGTGCTTTTTCGTGCCTGACAAAACTCTCAATGAGAACATTATCATTTCACAACAATCCAGAAAAGTGTTGTTGTTAGCTCTGTTTTTCTTGCGAAACACTAATTTAAATTAAATGTAAACTTAACATTTTAATGTTAAATTAGATTTTTACAGAAACGACAACTAACTATTACAACTTAACAAGTTTTCTTCCTTTCGAAGGCTTCTCTTGCCAAATTTGATTATTTTACATTATATAATAATAATTAAGACACAAAACAAAGTCCAAAAAAATGAGTTTCTATTGATTTTAGTTTATTGCTTAATTCATCACTAAAATCTTTAAAGATATCGTTTTTCAACCACTTTATTCATTCAAAAAACAATGAATAAAAAGTTGTTGACTAACCTTAATGTATTTGGCTTAACCGTAACTTTATTCTGTAGGCCAGTTTGCTCCTACGAGTTTATTATATGTGAAGGCCATTAAGTGGAAAATGATTAGCAAGTGGGTCATAATTTTTTTATTTTGTCACTGTCACATTGTAATTAGATGTGGAGAGCAAAACAATATTCGTTGTCGGCGATTAACACAATTAATAACAATAATAGTATATTTACAATCAGTGGAAGCGTAGAACAATCATAACTGTGTATCATAATTATTAGTTAATTAAATAAAATGAATTATTTATATTTAAAGATTATCGCTTTTCACTTAACACTTTCCTGACATTGGAATTTATACATTCGTTTCTTCCCTTCTCTCTGTTCTTCTCGGTCTGTATTTTCTCCCCTTCCCTGTTTCTTTTTCTTTGGCTTCCTCCTAACTCTTTTCTTTAAGCTTCCCTCATGTACCATCATTCGTCCTTGCCCTCTTGTTGCGGTTTCCGACTTTGTTTTCTATTTTCCACGCCCTGTGTCTTTATTCCCACCGCCTCTTCGTTTCCCTATCACATATCTTTCACTTCTTACTTTCCTTCTTTTCCCTAGATTTACTGAATACTTTTAATTAAAATTTTGTTGTTACCTTCAAAAATAAATCTTATACACTTATTAGGTAACAGCAGCAAAACTGCGTAGTCTTGAAAGATATTATTTTAACCAAGAATTTAAAGATGTTGCAACAAAAATTCGTTCAGGGTTCTGCGACACGGTACAAACTCCGACTTCTCGAAGTAATCCCAAAATGTATTTAAATGCAGTAACAAAAAATAGTAAAAGGAGCTCCTTCTATTCACTACTGCATATTAAATTCTATGTTATTAAAAAATTAGTAGATACGTGTAATATAGAATAAATATAATGCTGAGATTATTGATTATTATTAATGAAAGGTAATGAAATGTTTTTCAAGATTTACCAATCACTTGACGGGTAACAATTACCTGACATAAAATTACAATTTTATAACGCATGTACAACGAAATTCTGAAGTTGCTTTTTTACTTTTTTAATGTGCTCGTATTCCATCTTTCTGATTTTTTTCTGCTTCCGTAACCTTCTCCAATATACTAATACTAATACTAATACACAATTGATGTATATCCTCTTTATCTACAAATAGTATATTTATTAAAGTTTTATGTCAATGTAGACTACTATTGCTATTACTTACTTATTTAATTAATCCTCTTGACTCTGTTCGGAGCATAGGGATTCTACAATTTCCAGCCATTGTTCTCTATTTTTTGCTTCTCTCTTTATTTGCATCCGCGTTTTCTCTTTTTCTTCTAATACTCTATTTATACTTCTTTTCCATGTTTATACACATGTGCATTATTTACGGTTCTGTTACCTTTGTCGCTAAAGCTTTTTGTCTTTTCATATAATGTTTTGCTATCGTTATTTCTTGCTGCTTCCTCTGCCTTTTTCATCATTTCCTCTAGGTGTTCTCTTTGTCTTTCCTCGCACTTCTCTTCACTTCTTTATTTTTCTGTCGATATGCTTCTTCGAGTACTTTCTTATATTCCTGGTTTTTTGTTTTAGTTGTCTTCCTTCTTCAATTGTCTCCCAGGTTTTCCTGGACATCCATGTTTTATTCGTCCCTCTTTGAGTCCCTATCGCTTCTTTTGCTGTTTCTTTGTATATTGTTTTAATTTTACTCCACATTTCTTCTATGGTGCAGTCCATCATGTTTCCCTCTTCGGCATATTTTTCTCGGAGCCTTTTTCTATATTGTTCTATACTTGCTATATCTCTGCTCAGCCATTGTATGTTATATTTTTCTCTTTGACTTTTATTTGGTGTTCTTGTTCTTGCTAGTTTTATCTTTATCTTTGCTCTCATTAGATTGTGGTCTGACCCTACATCTACTCCTCGCCACTTTCTTTCTATAGCAATGTGGTCAATCTGATTTTTTGTTTTGCCGGCGGGGGACGTCCAAGTTATATGTATGTATTTATGTGGGAACAAGCTGCCTCCTAATACTAAGCTACTATGCATGTAAAAATCTATCAGTTTTTCGCCATTTTCGTTTGCTGTTCCTATTCCTTCTCTTCCCATTGTCATTTCTCTACCTCTATTTTCTTGTCCTACCTTTGCATTCATATCTCCTACTATTATCAGTATGTCTCTTTTATTCTTCTTTTTTATTAGTTCATACGTTGTTTGTAGTTGTTCGTAGTGTTCTTCTTTAATCTCTTCTTCTTTTTCATTTGTTGGGACATATACGCCGATTATGGTTGTGTTATAGAATCTAGTTTTGAATCTAGCCATGATTATTCGGTCTCATATTCCTTCCCATTCCATTAAGGATTGTGTTGCTTCCTTGGCAATCATAAACGCTACTCCACTTTCGTTTTTGGCGTTTTCATTAGTCTTTCTAGAATATATTACAGTTTTTCCATTTTGCAGCTTTATTTTTCCGTACCCCTTCCATCTGATTTCGCTCAGTGCCAGTATTTCTACATTGTCTATTTCTTTTGCTACTTGATTTGTTTTACTTGCTTCATTCATTGTTCTACGTTCCAGAATCCAATATATATTCTCTTTCTCGTGTCCATTTCCATAGTCAGTGTAGTCTTCGTTTTTTCCGTTCGCTTTCCGAGGCCTGTAGAAGTTTCTTTAGCATAATAATGGTTTTTTACGTGGCTGGGTTGCTAGCTCTGCGCACAACTCTCCTCCTTTCTCAGCCGGACTTGGGACCGTCCATGGCGGAGTTTTGCTATTGCTATTACTTTATATTTATTACTTTTTTCTCTCCTACCATTTCTACTTCTTTATGTTTTCTGTATTTCTTCTCTCTTTTCGTCAGTGTACTACTCTTCACGTCTTCACTTTTCACTCCCCTACTTATTCTTTGATATTAATCTCTACCTGTGTCGTCCCCATTTAATTTCACCTATATTCTGTTCTTATCCCTTTTCCAACTTTTCTCTAATGGGCAGCTAACGTTTTATGTTCTTTGTTACTCATTTTATCATATCTTTTTGTTTGTCCGGCCCTTTCTGTTTATACCTTTTTTTACGTCTTTTTTCATTTGCTCTCTTGCTAGTTCTTATTTTATTTCTGCGTTAATATTTCCAATTACTTCTCACAGACTCTATTACAGTTATCTCTTCCCTCTTTGTCATTTCCTCATGTTTCCCTGATGTTCCTAGTTTCATTCCTCCTTTGCTTTATATGGAACTCATTCGCCCTCTATTAACATTTAATCCCTGCTCGTAGTCTCTAAACTTATTTTCTCAGTATTCTTATGAAACTTCCACTTGTTTAAGTTTGTACATATACCAAAATTGTAGTAGACAATGAATCACATCCTAATACTTCTAAAACTTTTACATAGTTACTACTTCGCCTGTATGTTGTGTATCTTCAGTGTGTATATTCGTTCATTTTATGTCGAAACTTCCTGGAATTTGTAATTAAATCAATGATTAGGTAAAACAAGTAATTGACACGAAAATACTAAAAACTGCTACATACAATTGCGGTTTCTTTTCTTTCTTATTTAACTTATCAAATCTCAAAGTCCACTTGCTTAAAGATCTTGACCCTATTTTAATTCAGCGTTTGACAACATGTCTATTACGTTTTCCACTTACAACTACGATGTGCAAAATAAGTGAAATCGGCTTAAATGTTGCAAACATTGACCTTATTTGTTTGGTGTATTGAACAACCAGCGTTGCTAAATAAGACCACTTTGACTAAAGAGTTATTTTAGCAAAAACCATCTAAGCGAAACTTGCAAATTTTGCAACTCGTCAGTTAACAACGCCAATTTAATTTAAAAAATTAAAACAAAGAACTGTCTCTGAACCGCCTTGTTTCTCCTCGCTTGGCGTAAAACTAAACTGAAATTATCGCGGTAGAAAGTGATGTTAGACAATTACGTCGGCTGCAATAAGCGGCTGTAATCATGGTCAATCGTACGTACAACTTTCCTTTAATCATTTTTGTTGCTGGCATATCGTATGGCCGTGAATTTGCAGGTATTAGAGACACGTAATGTCGCATATTTTCACACGGTTCCATTTGATCAACTGCTAATTGAAACACAAATTTAATCAATGAAACTTGAACTAGCTCAAGAATTTCTTTGTTTATATTTATTTATGATCGTATTACGTATTTCTCAATCAATGTTTTAGATTACTTTTTTAATTATTTCGACCTTTGAAGTTACCATGGTAGGACATTTCCTAGATGACCGGTGTTTTTGACAGAGTTTTTAAATACAAAATATTATGTAACAGTACAAGGAAACATTTTGACATCTAAACATCGGCGCGAAGAAATTTAGCGATCTAGGAAGGAAAAAATTCCGAAGTAATTTAAAATGACTTCCATGTTAACTTTACTTATAGTGTATTAGGGATTACCTACTAATAGCACCAGTTCAAATTGAACTTTATATCTTACATATTTTTAAAATAAGAAACCGATTTAAAAATATTCGTCGAACAATGCACGTGACAACAGAACGACTGATTAGATAAAAAAAATATGCAACCAAAGTGATTTTAAACGTATTTCTAATATCTGAAAGTTAGAACCCAAATTGCTCAGACATAATTGTAGTTGAGAGCCGGCACTAATGATTCAGAGATGTTAAAAGTAACGTAAACACTGATTATCCAAGGCCTTCAATTATCTTCATTACAACTGCGCCTAAATGACATCGAAGGAATTCATCATCCAGCGTCGACGTATTTTAACAATAGCTATAAATAAAGTACGTGTCAATTTTATGTTTGTTTTGACTTTTGTGGGAGATAATTAATGACACAACAATATATCTTATTTAATAGTAAACTGTAATTGATTGTGGATTTATCACAGTTTGAATAAATATTCGAGGGAAATGTTTAACCGATTTCATTAATAATATGTGTAATATTGAAAAATTACGATCTGTATGTATAATCATGAATATGTTGCATACCGAGTGTTAGTAATAGGTGATGTCTGGGTGTAAACTTTAATGTATTATTTTGTCAAAACGGTTTTAATGGCTTCATTTTCCGGTAGAAGTTAATTTTTTTAACAGCAGTATTATTTTGTTAATATCAAATTTCATAGAAGACAAGTCAGAAATTATTGATACATGTACAAACATCTTTGGAAAGCAATTTACTCTTTAACAATTTGATACATGGCTGTGTGCATCTCATTAAAGAACCTCAAGAGTCCTTTATATAAAATAGACGTGGAAGGAAAACTGTAATTTCAAATATACATTAAGCAGATATCCAAAGAAATTAACGGTGGAAGAATTTATAAGACACCGTCCTGGTACCATCTCCATCAAGCAAAAAATCATTACATTTTCCTGCACTCACTAGATTTGCCAGTAACAACACTACGACTAAATCCAAAACTTTTCGACAACAAACAAAAGAAAACTTAAGAAGGCCGTTCACCACTAATTAACAGGGATGATATTTTTTGAAAACTAGTATTGTTTCGTATGAAAACTAAATCGTCAAATGAAGCAGAATTAAAAATTTACCAACGATAGTCCAAAGATTTAAAAGAATATATGGAGATATTCCACAGGATGCACATCAATAACTACTCATTAAGCTCAAAATTCCAAGCAACACCATTTAGTGGGCGTGGCACACTTTGAAAATTGGCCCGCCCACCTAACGTTACAGATTCATATGCAGAGACCTTTTTTTCTCGCTTTTTTTAGCGCTTCTGGCACTGACTAGTACATCCTTACTGTGAAATTTCATAATTAATTTGTTTTAATTATATTACATCACTTTAAAGAAAGGTCATAATCTTAAAATTATAGCATCACCACAAATTCAAGATGGGAATACTATCAATATCATCTCTGTCACTTTCTGGTAAACTATTTGCATTTCATGATATGGATTCCAATAAAAAGGTTTGCTGAATAAACGATTTGTTCTTTTAGGTAATAATTAGGGAGATCATTTAAGTAAATTATATTTGCAACCATATGGTAAACATCAATAACAACTTATTAAGCTCAAAATGCCGTGCAACACCATTTAGTGGGCGTGGCATACTTTAAACATTTCCCTGCCCACATAATTTTAACAAAATTCTATACAGAGGCCCTTTTCTTCGTTTTTTCAGTACTTCTAACACTGACTGGTATATTCTTACTGTAAAATTTAATAATTAATTTGTTTCAATTATATCACATCTCTTTAAAGAAAAGTTATAATCTTAAAACTATACCACCTGTCCTACCATAAATTTAAGATGAAATACTAACAATCTCATCACTCTCACTCTCCGTTAAATTATTTGCATTTCATGATGTAGATTTCAATAAGAAGGTTTGCTGAATAAACTATTTATTCTTTTAGGTAATAATTGCAAAGGTTATTTAAATAAAATTAATTTGCAACCAGAGCATGCACAACAAAAAGAACTCATTAAGTTCAAAATCCCGTGCAACCCCAGTTAGTGGGCGTGGGATACTTTGAAAAATTCCCCGCCCACATAATTTTAACAAATTCCTATACAGAGGCCCCTTTCATCGTTTTATCAGTACTTCTAACACTGATATTAATTTAAGATGAAATACCAACAATCTCATCAGTCTCACTCTGCGGTAAATTATTTGACTTTCATGATATAGATTTCAATAAAAGGGTTTGTTGAATAAAGTATATATTCTTTTAGTTAATAATTGCAAATATCATTTAAATGAATTTAATTTCCAACTAGAGGATGCACAACAATAACAACTCATTAAGCTCAAAATGCCATGTAACGCTTTTTAGTGGGCATGGCATACTTTGAAAATTGCCCCGCTCACATAATTTTAACAAAAACCTATAGAGACGCCTTTTTCTTACATTTTTCAGTACTTCTCACACTCACGCTGACATTCTTACTGTAAAATTTTATAATAAATTTGTTTTAATTATATCACATCTCTTTAAAGAAATGTCATAAGCAATCAGAGGGAGCACATCAATAACAACTAATTAAGCGCAAAATCCCGTGCAACACCTTTTAGTGGGCGTGGCATACTTTGAGAATTTCCCCGCCCACATAATTTAATAAAATCCAATACAGAGGCCCTTTTCTTAGTGTTTCAGTACTTCTAACCCTGACTGGTATATTCTTTAATTATATCACACCTCTTTAAAGAAAAGTTATAATCTTAAAACTATACCACCTGTCCCACCATAAATTTAAGATGAAATACTAACAATCCCGGCGGGGTAGCTGGATCCCCAACCGGGCGCCTCCCCAGGTGGCGGATAGGGAAAAGCCCGCTAGATATAGGGGGTACCGGGGAAATAAAATACCCGGGTCGGACCAAAACCAGCGAAGCAACTTCCAAATAAGGGATTTAATGGTTCACAATAATACAACGGGGTTGAATGTGGGACTTCGTAGTGGTACAGCACTCCAGTTACAATGCTGGGAAAAGGTGTACAACAGTCTTAGTTAGATAGACGACCACTAACTCGCCAACACGCAGGGCTAGCGTGGCGTTTCAATAGCCAAACCCTCTCATATAACAAAATGAAAGTAGCGAATTTTAAAACTCAAATACCCCAGATGGGTAGGATCAAGAATCCACAATTCCATCCTGCTGCAGCAGGCAGTCCCATGGATTCTGGGGGGGACAGAAATTCGTTGAAACGTGAAAGGAAACACCAACTAAAATGGTCAGTTGGAACAAACAACACAAGGTCGATTGAATCAGAAGCAAGACTGGAAGAAGTTATACACGAAAGAGCTCGAATAAAATGGCACATCTTTGGAATATCGGAAACTAGACGTAGAGGTGAAGGACTGTATAAACTGGCAAATGGACATACACTCTTCTATAAAGGTAGGGATAATGAAAGTCTGAGTGGAGTAGCCATAATAATAAACAAGGAAATAATGCCGAATGTAAAAATAATAAAACCAATCACAGATCGGGTGATATATATAACAATAAGGATAAACTCAAGAACTGCAATTAAAATAATACAGTGCTATGCACCGACATCAAGCTGCGAGGAAGAAGAGGCGGACGCCTTTTATGAAGATTTAACCACAGCAATCGAAGAAAACAAAACAAAATATACAGTATTGCTAGGCGACTTCAATGCAAAAATAGGAGTAAAAAAAGACCCAACAGAAGAACTTATAGGGAATTATGGAATAGGGAACCGCAACGAAAGAGGTGACATGCTCCTAAATTTTATGGAGCAACAACAATTATATTGTATGAATAGCTTCTTCAAGAAGAACCCTAACAGAAAGTGGACATGGGTTAGTCCAAATGGCCAAACACACAACGAAATAGAGTATATCCTGACTGACCGAAAGGGCATCATACAGGACGTAAGCGTGTTGAATAATTTTCATACAGGAAGCGACCATCGCTTGGTAAGAGCGAAGATAATAATTAATCAAAAATTAGAAAGAAGGAAAATGGCCACGCAAAAACAACTCTCATTAGACATGACAAAATTGGTGGAAAACGGCGAACCATACCAAGAAGAACTTAAGAAAAAACTTAATAAAACCAAAGCAGAACAAGACATAAATAAAATAAACGCAGAAATAACAAAGGCCTTAAAAGACTCCGCAAACCAATATGCGAAAAATACACGAAGAAGAAAGGAAAAATTAAGTGACAAAACAAAACAACTATTACAACAAAGATGGCAGTTAATCATGGAAAACAAAAGACATACAATAGAATACACAGAGACAAATAAACTAGCTCGTAAAACGGCCAAGGAGGATATTATGAAATTCAAAGAAATGGAAGTAGAAAAGTTAATACAACAAAATAGAGGATTAAAAATATTCAGAAGAAAAAACCCGCAAGAGAAAGAAATTATTAAAATAAAAGGCAAAGAAGGAGACACAATTAACAACAGAGACGGAATCCTCAAGAGGGCCCAAGAGTTTTATCAAGACCTATACAAGTCTAGAATAAAAGACAATTATTCAAGAGCTGAATTAAAAAGAAAAATAGTAAATGTGGGCTCTGAAGATATACCACCTATAAACGAGAATGAAATAAGTTACGCACTTCGTAAAACAAAAAACGGTAAAGGCCCAGGAAGTGACCAGATACTACCCGAGATGCTAAAAGAAGGAGGAAGCAGTTTATGGAAGGAACTAGCGAGACTGTTCAACATATGCATGGAAAAGTGGGATATCCCCGAAGAATGGGAGAACGCTGTCGTAACTCTATTACATAAGAAAGGCGACACAGAAAACCTGGAGAATTATCGCCCAATAAGTTTGCGATGGAGCGACGCCGTCCAATAATATGGTAAAGAACAGGCTGTTAGCCTATTTTAGAAGCTAGAAGAAGAAGAAGAAGAAGTTTGCTCTCACAGATATATAAACTGTTTAGTAGAATAATACCGAACCGGCTAGAAAACAAGTTAGATTTATTTATAAATAAAGAACAGGCCGGGTTCAGGAAAAATTTTAGCACTATAGACCACCTACAGACAATGAGGAATTTAATCGAAAGAACCAGGGAATATAACATTCCGTTGTGGCTGGGCTTTGTAGACTATAGGAAAGCCTTTGACAGTATTGAGATATGGGCAGTAATGAAAGCACTAAATGACGCAAGAATAGACCATAGATATAGTAAAATAATAAAAAATATATATGACAAAGCTACTATGCAAATAAAACTTCATAATAACACCGAAAAAATAAAAGTACAAAGAGGTGTCAGACAGGGCGATGTAATATCCCCAAAACTATTCCTAATCACTCTAGAGAACGTCTTCAAAAACCTAACATGGGAGACAAAACGTATCCTAATAGAAGGACAAAGATTGAACCACCTATGCTTTGCGGACGATATCATAGTAATAGCCCAAAGCCGGTAGGAATTGCAGAAAATGCTAAACGAACTCCAGAAAGAATCCGAAAAGATAGGGCTAGGAATGAACATAGATAAGACCAAAGTCTGCACAAACGACAAAAATAACCAAGAAGATGTAATAGTAGCGGATAAAACTATAGAAAGAGTGGAAAACTACATATATCTGGGACAACTATTGACATTAACAGGAGAAAATCAAACAGCAGAAACGGAAAGAAGAATAAAGCTAACCTGGGCAGCGTATGGGAAAGTCAAAGATATCATGACAGCGAACATCCCATTGCACTTAAAAACAAAAATCTATAATGAATGCATACTACCAGTGACGACATATGCATGTGAGACTTGGACCTTCACCAAGAAAACCATAAATAAGCTACGTGTACACCAACGTGCAATCGAGCGCCGAATATTAAATATATCCCTCAGGGATCATAAAACTAACGTGTGGATAAGACAGAAGACAAAGGTGGAAGATATTATCCAAAGAATAACGACACTTAAATGGAATTGGGCGGGGCACGCCGCAAGGAAGCAAGATGGATGGTGCACCAAAGTCATCAAATGGCGACCCTGGGGAGAACATCGGAACAGAGGCAGACCCTTTCAACGTTGGGCAGATGACATCAAAAAGCAGGCAGGGTTGTTATGGTATAGAACAGCAGAAGACCGACACAAATGGCGTAATATGAGAGAGGCCTATACTCGAAAATGGGTAGAAGAAGGCTTATGAAGAAGAAGAAGACTAACAATCTCATCACTCTCACTCTCCGTTAAATTATTTGCATTTTATGATGTAGATTTCAATAAGAAGGTTTTCTGAATAAACTCTTTATTCTTCTAGATAATAATTGCAAATATCATTTAAATGAATTTAATTTGCAACCAGTCTGGTGCACATCACTAACAACTCATTAAGCTCAAAATCCCGTGCAACACCATTTAGTGGGCGTGGCATACTTTGAAAATTTCCCGCCCACATAATTTTAATTCAAATGGTATGCCTTTTGGTACCCCTTGCTACACACATTTTTAGGATGAAAATTGCCCCAATTTTTGGATTGGACGTAGGTGAACGGAAATAACCGTATTACGTGTCCCCTGGCAAATTATTTTAACACGCTCGGGCTTTTTTCGAAGAATTGAGGTATAATGTCAGAAAACACGCCTGTTTCGTTTTCGGTGAGCCACCCATGTATGTGTAATCTTTGATTGGTTAGCCGATATTTTTATTGATTTCGAATAATTCCGGTGGACATGTTCTGTTAGTTTTCTTCCGTTTTATATTAATGTTCTTGTGTGCTAAGTATATTTCTAATGCAATTCTTATTTTATGAATGTTATCGTCATCTTCATCTACTTCACGCATTGAGTCTGTTAACTTTTTTCTGCACCAGGTTACACTATTCATTCTATCGTTTTCGTGAATGTACAACGCTTCGCCCTCCAACCAATTTGTAGCCGTACATAGCTTTTAATGTACGTATATTGTCCATTCTTAATAGATGTTTTTCCACCGTTTTCTATAGTTTGTTATTTCTTCATCAAGGTTGAAAATAGCTCGCTTTAGAATTATAGACCCTTTGAGAATCTTCTTTCGTTACTACTAAACTAGCTGATGTAATTTTGTTACTAATCCTGTCTAAAATATCGTTTTCTTGAATATTGAATTTTAAAAGTTTGATATTTAACTCTTTGCTACATTATATCTTTTATTTCTTATTACCTGTCTCTTATAATTGTCATTTATATAGTAACCATATTCTTTCGAAATATGTGTTTATTATCGATTTACATTTGCCTTATTTTTGTATCTATTAAATTCAGAACCGAATAGCGTATGTATTCTTGGGTTCATATCGCATCACTCCTGAAGCAACTGAAAATATCACCTTCGGGTTTTTAAATGGTTAGCTGTAGTTGTATTCTATGCAATAATTGTGCTTAAGCAGAGATTTCTAATACAAAATATTAATAACTTACACATTTTCAGTATTGTAACGAAGTTTCCGGGCAGCAACCGTTCCAGCATATGATAATTAAATGTTAGGTCGCTTGAGTTCCGAAAAGAGGCGTCTGCGGCAGTGCAAGTGGAGTTCTAAAGTGTTTTCCCCCACGCACTCATCATCGCGTTCGAACACACTCCGGAGAAACGCGTAGAGAAAGGGAACCTTATATATACAGGATCTTCCCATACATTTGTTAATTATCAGTCGAATGCTTCATCGAGGAAGCCAGCCGAAAATAGAATTACCAATCCGCCAGAGAAGAAAGCAAACCGAAGTTGAGCCGCCAAAATATTCTCAGTCTATGAGATTTATTCATTTTTGCGGAACACTTCGCCGTTGGGGTTACCTTTATTGATATCCAGCAGGTTATGCCAGTTAGTTTCAATCAGGTTAACAGAGCAGAGAAATAAAAAATTACAGGTCTTATAAGCCGGTCGGACCAAGCTAATTTGACCTTTGATTTTCATATTTTCCCATAATTGGGAATTTCCAAACTAATTTAACAATACGTTATAGTCGGTCAGGCCAGCTTGTACGTATTTTTAAAATTAGGCATTCACAATTTCAAATACTCACCGTACAGTAATGTTTTATTGTTATAATATCCTACGAAACATTTAAATTCATTCCCCGGCGAAATTACGAATCCAAGAACATTTCTCAGCAGATGGATTTAACAACACGTTTATTGAGCCCGCAAGGACACGCTGCCAGGTGATAAGTTATTCTAATCAATGTGTGAACACTGCAAAGGTTCAGATTAATACATTCGGTTACACGTATTTAAACTAACTGCCAGGTGGCAATTTATTTTATTTGTTTATGTAAATACAGGACACACATGCTGCGCGCGGCTAACACCTGGAACGCAATCTACCCGGCCAGTGGCATACCGTCCGAGATTTTGAATATATTATTATTTTCTTTATAACACCAGAATCACACATATTTTGTTTATAATTGTAACATTTAAATATAATAAATCCTGTTATAACCATTACAGTCTCTCCGCATGGTATTACGAATTTCTGGGTCTAAGCTAAAACCGGGCCGGGCCGTCCACCATGTGGGCGGACCGTTACACTATAGAAGTAGTAGATGAATTTAATATTTTCAAAAAAACTTCGAAAGCCAAAAAGACAAGCTTTCAACGATAAACCACAGTTTTCACGTCTTCTAGACCTTTTTTAAGCCGAATAATTTTATCAAGAACATTTCCCACAATTTAAAAACTTAATATTTATATCCAGTACAGTAACGGTTTTCAGCGAAACTCTAAACATTGAAATTTTATAGAATTCTTCGAAAAAGCTTCGTTGATAAGTACAAATAATTAAATGGGTTCTTCACACAGTTATCATGTCGGCACATTGAATCAAAATCTATTTAGATCTTCAGATCTTTTTTGGGTTACTAGAGTTCCAAAGAAGATATTTTGCTTCAAATCTCAAATTTAAATTTGTTCACAAACATATTGTTACGAACCCAATATCCAAAATTCTAAATTAAATTATTATTGCTTCATAGCTGTTGTAATGTGATTTCAATTGCATACACATTTATGTTGCAAGCAGTGATGTCATTTTAACTCAGCAAAATCAAAGTACATTAGAATATTAAATTAGGCAATGTGAAATAAGTAATATGCTTGATATAAGGGAAATTAAGTAATAACCAGGTCATCGCTTATGAGTGCAAAAGAGAATTTATAAAAGGACACTTAAGACTGAATTAGGAACAGTGCAACAGTGCATAGAAAAAAAGTTGACAGCGAAGAATAGATAGTGCAAAGCTGGCAGTTGGCGGTGTTCCAAAGAATACCAAACCCAGTAATGGCGATATAACTGTTTATATTTTTGTAAGTAGTTTAGTATAATATTTTAGAATAAGTTATAATAGCCTTGTAGTACATAGTAATGAATAAAGTCAACCATTTTATATAAGGGTAGTTGTTTCTCTGGTAATCCCGGCGATACGGACAAAGGGCCCCTTATCAGTTACAGCCCGTAAACGTAACAGTATTAATAGAAACAGATAATTCGGTTTTCAATATACACGAACCCAAATATTGGTATTTAAAAGTTCCGTACTCAGTAGTTTTGAAACGGTTGTAAGACTGATAAAATTGAAGTTAATCTTTCATAATTTTTTATGGCTCTAAAGAGCAGAGTCTATAATACTCAAATTTGAAAAGTAAGTCGGTTATTTGATATTTCCACTACTATTGCCGGCTTGTTCAATAATGAGATATTAAAATATCAGAATCTGAATTAACATTTTGGCTTTAGATTTAAAAAAGCGTAGTCAATGGTACTACTACTAATGCAAATCATTGCTTATTGAGTCCACCGCTTTGAGGACATTCCCTATAATGGCGGACGAAACGTCGGCAGCAACTGCATCAACTGCTGCAGCTTCAAAGCCAAGATATTTTGACAATGCCCGTAGAAACTAGTAAACCACTATTTTTAAATGTTCGTTCAATAATCATGTAGTAGTAGAATAACTATAATACAAAACCAGATTAGGTATTAAAAACATTCCGTTTTATATAAGTCTTACCTCCGAAACGTTAATAGTATTCTCTACAAATTTTCCTGTTTTCTTCAATTTATACTTTAAAATGATACGGTAATAACAATAAACACCGTCTATTGCTTTATTCATAAATTCAATTTTTAGTAATACCTTAACATGAAGATGTCTAAATATTAACAGATCCGAAACTCAAGGGAAGTCGCAAGCTTGGCCCATTTTTGAGCATATCCTTAGAGTTATTTAAACCGACATCTTTCAGCATAGCAGCAAAATAATTAATTCTCTCTACGTGTCCTTTACGGGGGAGTAGTTAAAGTTTCAAAAGTGACATCGCAAATGTAAATCTCATAAACAAATAACTTTGAAAATCCATTTACTTCACGTTAATCATTTATTAAACTAAGAGCTAATTAATGAACTTTCCAACTCCGGGGTTGTCTTCATTACGTTAGGGAAGTAACAAGTTTGAAAATAAAAAGTGCCAGGTTTCCCCACTTTTAATTTTAACGGAGCTTTTCGGCCTAACGCGAAATACGTAAGAGTGCGCACAAATCGCCCGTTAGAAAACCTAACGGTATAATAAAGGGATTTCTAAAACACCCCTTATGCAGATATTTAACCACCGCAGCCCACCATAACTTAGGAGGGCTCACATATGAAAGCGTTTATGACTCTGCCTTCCTTCATTAGATACTACGACGCACCTCTTTAACTGCACCATATCCCTTTTGTAATTAAACCGATAAACAAGAGAGGTCAGCGTTTAACTATC
The DNA here is from genome assembly GCA_014611495.1 of Limonius californicus. NCBI lineage: Eukaryota > Metazoa > Arthropoda > Insecta > Coleoptera > Elateridae > Limonius > Limonius californicus. The sequence goes on from JABXWE010009985.1 coordinate 30,078, forward strand.
CTTAATGCCATCGCACTATATTAAACTATTGTTGCGAAAATTCTGGCACTGCTTTTGCGAGAGGACGCCGAAATTGTTTGCATAAACGCCCCGACCTTTTCGCGGTCTGATATTCGAGTTCTGAAATCACAAAACAAGAGCTTCGCAAAAGAGATGTTTTTGCGGAGCTTTTGCTTCCAATAGGAAATTGGTTTATTAAAGTTTATCAAAGTATTGACATAGCAATTAGGGCTGGACTTGACAGCAACTTACAAAACAACGAAAGCTGCTATCGAGAACCGCACAGTTATTTGATTGATTGATCGATAACAACTATAGATTTATTGCCCTGAAACACAGCTTTGTTGGCTCTATTGAAAATACAGGTGTTTTCAGAATGTTGCTCCAAATGACATTTGAATTGCTTACATATAATGGTTGGAATGCTTTTGTTTCCGTTTTTCTATGTTGGCAGTGTTTTCAGCAAACGATAATGGCTTTCGAATTTCCTCTTGGTTGTTTAAACTTTGAGCTAACCTTCTTGGAAAACTGAATACTGTGAAATTGTTTTCGAAATATTCACATAGCATTATCTCAAAACTAATACATGATACATGTTTGATCTTAAATCAGCAGTCGAATAATCTTATTAAAGACAAAAATTGCTTGTTTTTGGGATAATTAGACAACGTTGGCCTGTTTGATAGAATAAGGCTAAACAACCAAGCCGAAAGCATAGATCATCTGTTTAAAATTATAAAAGAACTCTGATCTACTAATATAAACATAGGAGAACTATTACATGAAAAAATATGATGATTTTATGAAATAATTCAGTTCTTTTAATTGCAACCTATATCAGATTCTGAAGATTAAGCTAATCACGAAGATCAAAATCGAGAATACTTCATTTAGATTTACGGAATAATGTATACTGATATCAACAGATAATAACATTGCATAAAGATTCGGAAATTTTCATATGTAATCATCGCCAACTTACTTTTGAAGGAAGGGTAAGCACCGATGTCAACTATTGAAACACTCCTATATTATACAAGTTTTAAAATACATTAAATGATACTGTTAACATTAAACCTCAACGCTAAATAGCAATGCAGTATGTCAAGAAATATCAAAAAAATCTTCATTGTTTACAAACAGTAACACATTATAAATAGTTAACACGAAAAATACTATTGTGGTAATTGATAGTAGTTGAATTTAACGACCAGGTAGAAAAGGTTTAGGTTGTTGAAAATAAAAGCAAATTGAAAGGAAAAAATGTGTACATTGAAAATGGCATTACAAAAAGGAACTTAAAATTCAGGCGCAAATCAGAAAAATAGCTTAAGAATAGAAAAAAAAAAGGCAAAGAAACCAAAATTGGTTATCAACAATTACAGATAAACAGGATTGGTATCATAAGTGGAATGAGGACAAGCAAGGGTTCAGGATTGCTGCACTCCAGATAAGTTAAAAACTAAGCAAAAAGTAAGGCCTGAAAGTAAAACCGACGACCCAAGCGATGCCGAAGGACGTGAATATAGAAAAAAGGAGAAGAAAACTTCAACACGTTCCCCAGCAGTTTGGTTACTAGGGTGAGTGGAAGACTAAACTCCCCTAAACAAAAATTCCATAAAATTAAATAAAGAAACCTTGAACGTAAGAACATTACCGGCCGAAGAGAGAGCAGTAGAATTGAAGGATGCCCTATGCAAAATTAAATGGGAAGTAATAGGCTTAGCGGAAAAGAGAAAATCAGGTGAAGAAATTCACAAACGGAAAAATGGAATAATATTGTATCATTTTGGGCTAACAAGAGGCCAAGCAGGAATACAATTTTATGTTAAAAAACATATTGAAAGTAAACTTATAGAATTTAAAGGCTGCTTTGATAGAATAGCTGTCTTCGAGTTGGAACTAACTAAAAACAATATCGCCATTATGCAAATTTACGCTGCCACCGATGTCTGCGCAGAAGAAGAAACGGCAAATTCTCCAATTATCTAGACGATGTAATAATAAAGTAACCACCAAAAAATAATTACTTATAATCGTAATAGGGGGCTAGAATGAATAAATTGGACTACCACAACAAGAAGAAGAAGGTATAAGAGGTCCATATGGATATGGAATACAAAGTGGAAAAGGAACAAAACTACTCAATTTTGCCTTCAGACATAGACTAACAATATCAAACACTATGTTTAAAAGAAGGATAGGAAGAAGATGGGCATGGCTATCATCAAACGGTTAGCATAGAAACGAAGTCAATTGTATATTAACCAACAGGGGGAGACTAATCTATGATTCTGAAGTAATAAGCCGATTTGAATTTGATCCAGATCACGGTTTGGTAAGGTCAACAAAAAACATAATGAAGAATAAATAAAGATAGAAACATATTATTCACACACAAACAGAGAATTAAGCTGACCGTACTTACGGCAAAACAATATCGAAGACAGCTAGTAAAGACAATACCAACAACTGAAACATTAAGCAACGATTGAGAAATACGAAGAGCTTATGACGCGATCAAAAGGGTATGCAAGAAGCAGTGAATAATTTACCGCAACACACAGAAACAAGCAAAAAAATTTGGCAAGTTATCCCAAAAACCAGAGAAATCATACAAAGCAGAGAGAGAGAGAGAGAGAAAGAAAGAGATACTTAGAGGAAAAAAGACAAAAGTGCTAGAGCAGGAATCAAGTACTATGGATTCAACAAAGCAACTAAACTAAACGTACAATAAAGAGGAATATTAGGACATCAGAGTAGATCCTATGCAAGCAATGCTAGACCAATCAGGTTCAACTATGAAATTAGCGAAAGCCTTATCTACCAGTAACAAATTGATACATAAATTATATCATCCGATTAGGACAAATACCGAACATATCAGAGACAAAGTAAGTCAAATTGAATCAAAATTTATTACATGAACTCTATTCAGTTCAACAAACAACCTTTAATGTCAATGAAAAATTAACATACTATCATGAATCCGTGCCAAAAATTCGAAAAGTTGAAATAAGAAGACAATTAAAGAAATTTAAAAACGCCTGGCTACCATAAAAATATAAATGAAATGTTGAAAGGAGGGGGGGGGGCGAAAAATTGGTAGAACAACTTCAATGGATATTTAACAATATAATTGAACTGGAATACATTCCAAAACAGTGGACATATTCGGAGATAATTTATATTATTACTTAAAAAATGAGATACTGACAAACTATCTAACTATCGCCCTATAAGTATAATCTCAAATGTGTACAAAGTTTCCGCTGTCATAATATATATATTGTTATGATATTTACCCTATATTTATATTATTATTATGAACTATACTTATACTATGATCATCTTACTAAATAACCCTGATATGATGTGATTTTTGGCTTTGTAATGCCTTACGTATATGTAAAAGATACTATTTTGATGATGGCAAGCTTGATTTTACCTGAAATTGTATGTAATTAGTTTCATTATCATGTAAAGAAGATCATCGGAGGATGTTACGATGTGGTTTGTTGGTGACTTAAGTAAAGTTGTAGTGTATGTTCCTTTTGAATAAGGATAGTGACGTCTATGTGCGATGTAAGCGATATTTTGGTTGTTTTGGGCAGGTGTGAAATTGATTTATTTTAATTGGTATTATTGGCGTAACCAACGTATATAATTTAATTTTGAGCTAGGCGAGGTGAAGAAAAATTCATTTATTTATTTAAACATATTCATAGCATTTATTTTGTCACCATTAACGTGGGGTTATTTGTTTATTTATATTTATAGACAAGTTACATAGCAATACATATATATATATATTGCTATGTTATTTACTCTATATTAATGTTAGTATAATAAATAATGACTTAAACTATGTTAGTCTTATAAAATAACTATGACTACATGAGATTTTTGGCTTCGTAATGATGTACGAATATTAAAAAGGATATTATTTTCATGATAGGAGGTTGATTGTACCTGAAATTGGTAATAATTAGTTTGTTTATAATGTAAAGAAGGATGTTTATAAGATTATATCGACTAATAATGGTAAATGTATACTTAATAAGAGAATTATGTATCTGGTGTCTTCGGAAGTGCTTCGTACCAGCATTATAGGTAATAAAAGTATTCTTGAGAGGAGATACTCTTTAATCAATGAAGTTGTGACATCGTAGTGTGATGCAGGAAGTTGTTTTAGTTGTTTTAAGGGTGTGAAGGAGCCCTGAAACTTAAAAATGTTATTATTGTGAATTTATATGTGTAACGATGGGTTTTACCATATTTATTTATGTTTAAAATCTTATATTATGGTTATATTTATTTTATATTGTATATAGGGAGAAGTATAGAAGAGGTTGTTATAGTTTATTTGATCTTGTTTAATACTTATTGGAAAAATTGTTGTAGTAATTTGATTTGAGGTTATATTTCTTTAATTGGATATTTTTCTATGTTTAATGAATGTAAAACGTGTATAATTTGGTTCTACATGTTTGTTACTAATTATTATTGATGTTTATAACAATTTTGATGTGTTTTGAAGAAATTTTGTGTATAATTCAAGTTTTAAGCACATGTAAATTTTTTATAATTAATTTGATCGTATTTGGTATTAATAGTTTCATAAAATTGTCAAGATTGTAAATCTGCTATTTGTTTGTAGAAATTTAACTTTATAACGTTGTAATTTATCTTTTTAATTATTATTAATCAGCTGTAGATGGATTTGATTAGTAGAAATTTCTTGATTGGACCATTTAATTTGGAAAATTGCGCTTGAGTTCCAAATTCGACGATTTTTTGATTTTAGTCTGTCTTCAGTGTTCAACGAGAAAGCACGCTTCACGTGTAAGCTCTAATTTTGAATTTTAAATGTATTAAGAGCTATTTTCCAAAATCTTGGGCAGTGCCTAATTTTGTTTACATCCATATTGAGGTTATGTAACCTACTAAAATTTAAAAATAATTAATATTATGTGATGCGTTTAATTATGTGAATAATACAAAGTGTAATTAATTTCCAAGTTTAAAATTGTTTAATTATAATAAAAAAATAATTTCAACTTACCTGGAGTAAATTAATCAACAGTGTTTTCATTCCAAAATTGTGGAATAAATAAATTATTGAAGCCTATTAAATCGCAAAGTCTTACTAATACTGCAAAAAAACAAAGAATTCACTTACCATTTATTTAATAATTAATAAATTTCACGATAAATGGAAGCAATCTATCTGAGTAGCGAGGTAGCATGTGTTCAACTAAATTCAACAAGTGAGTGTTTTGACGGAATTGGCGGCAAATTGCTGAGATCGCATATTTGGGAAGCTGATATACACAGTGCTACATCAATACGAGGATATACACCTGCAGTCAACATTTATAAGGAAATACAGATAAGTTTTAATTAATTTTATTGTATACGTGTTGAATTGATTATTGTGTTTTATATCTATCAATCCAGTGAAGCCACGAATTTAAAAATAACCCTGAGAATTTAAATTATATGTATGCTATTATGTTTAAATTATTTTATGGGCGTAACCAACGTTATTAAAAGTTTATTTAAGCTAGCCGAGGTATTATAAATCAAAATTTACTTTTATTAATATTTATTAAATTATTAATTATATTTCATAGCATATTTATGGTCGCTGCCAACGTGGAGCGATTACATCGATTATTAAAAATTACTATAATATTATTATTATTTATATTAAGAAACATAGCAATATATATATATATATTTTAAATAGAGAAAAATTAGAGTATTATAAAATACAGTATGATCAACAAAATTAGAAAAGAAAATGTGTATTTTAATTTAAGTCATAAAATTTATAATATTTACAGTTTACAACATTTAATAAGTTGTTAACTTTTATATTAACTCATTACTCCATGACGACTGACAGTAGCGCAATATACGATATTTCGCTGGACCCCCCCCCCCTTACATTGATAAAACTCTGAACTACTATATACTGCTTTACTTTTGGTTCACTTCCACGTGACTCCGGTGCTGTAGCGTCAATCCATGAATTAAATTGCCAAACCTCGTATATGTTTGTGGAGACTATTCTGGCGTTTTAAGCATGGTCTTAATTAACATTTACATCGGTTGTACTTTGTAATTTTATGACATTTAGAAAATAATCCGAATCGTGATAATATAATTAGAATGATGGGCAATATTCGTTCATTGAATTTAAGAAGATTCAAAAATTCAGATTAGTAACGATTAAATTGCCATCTAGACCAGAGAGTATTATAGAAATGTTAATAACCAATCAATTAATATTTTCTCGCGTAATTCATTCTGGATCCGAATAGTTGTTTTTACATATCTTTGCAATTGAAAAATAAAATCTTGCATCGCCCTTGCAGCAAAATTTTTGAACTTACAAGAAACTTGTGCTCTTTGATCAACTTAGCCTTGAAAACAAATGCAATAATTCAAATGACGTTTGTTAATGTTAGTAGTGTTTGTAAGCAACACACTTATAAGTTTCTGGCGTTTGAATTTTATTCTGACTTTTCAAACTTCGATTTGGAAATGGCGTTTGTTGTTGAAAAAAGTGTTTGGAAAATGCATGTATTGCGTACCCAGCTGTGAAGGAATAGTGCCGAAAATTTAAGAATGGAAAAAAGGGGACTATGGATGAGCCACGACCAGGTGCATGGTGTGCTGCCTTAAGAAAAAACAATATGGCATGTGTGGAAAGCCTTATTAGAGAAAATCGTCGAAATTCAATTAGAGAAATTTCAGAAATTGTTGGTGCGAGTGTAGGATCTGTCCATAGTATTGTTCGTAATCTGGGTTACAGCAAAGTTTGTTCGCAACTGATTCCCCGTCTGTTATCTAATGAACAAAAATGCTTGCGAATGGGCTTATCTCTGCAACACCTCACAGACTAGAGGCAAAATTATGATGACTTTCTTCTGTCAATAGTTGTTGGTGACGAAGCTTGGTGCCATTACTACGAGTCATCCAGTAAGTTATCGTCAATGCAGTGGAAGCATTAAAGTTCACCCCCACCGAATAAGTTTAAACATTGTTTTTCGACCATGAAGGACCCATGTTGATGGAGTTAAAGGAACCTGGAGTAAATGTTAATGCAAATCTGTACAATGAAACTTTGAACAAGCTTCATCAAGCAATAAGACGGAAACGTCCAGGAAAACTTACTTTACTTACTTACTTAATCCTATCCTATTCTTTTCAGAGTCGGTCACTATAGCCATGTCATCTGCGAACATAAGTTCGTTTATTTCTGTTTGTTACATTTGCCAGTAACCCAATTTTAAGTTCTTCATCTTTTTCTTAGCGTTTTTAATTGCTTCATCCAGCACTATTGAAAACAGAAGGGGGCTCAACAAACATCCCTGCTTTACTCCTATCTCTGTTACAAACTCTCTTGACTCTTAATTATTCGCCCTTACTATATTTATGTTATTTCTATACATTGATTTTAATATTTCCATCGTTCTTTTATCTATCTTTCTTTTTTCTAGTGTTGTCCATATTTGTTCTCTGTGTATCCTGTCAAAGGCGTTTTCAAGATCTATGAAGCATATATGTATGTCTCTTCCTTTCTTAATAAGTTTTTTGCTGACTTGTCTGATGGTAAATATTAAATATTGGGTGCTTCTCCCCTTCCTAAAACCACATTGGGTCTCCTCTATTGTATTTTTATCCTATTCCTTATCCTTTTCTCGATTATTCTGGCAAATACTTTCGCGGGGACACTCATTAATTATCCCTCTGTAATTATAGTATACTCTTTTGTTTCCTTTCTTGTGTATGGGGAGTATGATTCCTACACTCCATTCTCTTGGTATTACCGTGGTCTTCATTATTTCGTTTAGCAACTCTGTAAATTTGGTTATTCCTTCTTTTCCCATATACTTTATCATCTCCGGTGTTATTTTGTCCCTTCCTACTGCTTTTTCTAGCTTTATCTTCTGTATGGCCTCCCTAACTTCTTTCTTTTGGATTTCTTCGATTACTTCCCTTTCGTTTAACTCTTCTTGTTCATTCGTTATGTTGTTTTCTGCTTGTGCTAGTTCTTCGAAATGCTGCTCTATAGCCCGGATCTATCACCTTGCGGTTTCTGTATGGCCTCCCTAACTTCTTTCTTTTGGATTTCTTCGATTACTTCCCTTTCGTTTAACTCTTCTTGTTCATTCGTTATGTTGTTTTCTGCTTGTGTTAGTTCTTCGAAATGCTGCTCTATAGCCCGGATCTATCACCTTGCGGTTTCTGTATGGCCTCCCTAACTTCTTTCTTTTGGATTTCTTCGATTACTTCCCTTTCGTTTAACTCTTCTTGTTCATTCGTTATGTTGTTTTCTGCTTGTGTTAGTTCTTCGAAATGCTGCTCTATAGCCCGGATCTATCACCTTGCGGTTTCTGTATGGCCTCCCTAACTTCTTTCTTTTGGATTTCTTCGATTACTTCCCTTTCGTTTAACTCTTCTTGTTCATTCGTTATGTTGTTTTCTGCTTGTGTTAGTTCTTCGAAATGCTGCTCTATAGCCCGGATCTATCACCTTGCGGTTTCTGTATGGCCTCCCTAACTTCTTTCTTTTGGATTTCTTCGATTACTTCCCTTTCGTTTAACTCTTCTTGTTCATTCGTTATGTTGTTTTCTGCTTGTGTTAGTTCTTCGAAATGCTGCTCTATAGCCCGGATCTATCACCTTGCGGTTTCTGTATGGCCTCCCTAACTTCTTTCTTTTGGATTTCTTCGATTACTTCCCTTTCGTTTAACTCTTCTTGTTCATCCGTTATGTTGTTTTCTGCTTTTGTTAGTTCTTCGAAATGCTGCTCTATAGCCCGGATCTATCGCCTTGCGGTTTCCATATTTTTGGACCGCGGAAAAAGGAGTTAAAAGGTCGGCACTTTGAATCTGACGCAGAAGTACAGATAACTGTGGAAGACTTCTTCAATGAGCAGCCACAAGAGCATGAGCAGGGTATACGTCGGTTAGTAAAACAATGGGGTAGGTGCCTTAACTGTGACGGTAATTATTTGTAATTAAATTGTTGAATAATTTTTTTATAAACCAAAGATGGGTTTCCATTGAACACACACATAAAGAATAGTTTTACGCAAAGCAATCGTTCAAATTTACGAACATTCACATCACATTGTGTATTATTTTCCTACGTGTAAAAGAGAAGAAGGATTTAAACTGGAAGAATAGAATACGTATAGTTAATTTTTACACTCACGAGGAATAAATTTACTATACAGTTTAATGCATACCATCTAAATATTGTTCCAGTGTGTTGTAAGCATTTCCAACTTCAACCGGCTAATCGGTATTTAATTTCATTCATTAAAACTCCTAGAGGCAAAATAATTTTTAATTTTCAATTTTACGATATACTAATGAGGGCCATAATTATATCGTTCATAAAAAATATTAATTAGGAAGGGGCGTGAATCATTGAATGTATTCATTTGCCCTAGCTTTATGCACAGAGTAACGATTTGTAAATTTTTCGTAACACATTCATATAGCCTTAACATTTACTTGTAGTTTACTTGAAAACGGTCTTCACATCACAACCAAAATTAGCGTAACGTATTTTAAACAACTTTTACGCGAAGATTTAGAAGAGAAGAAGATTTGTTCAAATAGAGAAGAATTGTATAGAGGCGGCCGTGTGCTAGAGGCTAGAGCGTTAGACTTCTATGCTGAAGGTCTTGGGTCCAATTCCCAGTACCGGAACATCGGATTTTTAACGGCCGTTTTCCTTCGCAAGGCAATGGCAAACCAGCGAGGTATTTTGCCTAGTAAATCTTCTCTGGAGTAGAAGTGTTTGCACTTCCCATGGTTCGGAGGCCACGTCAAGCTGTAGGCATTTTAAACGCGCAACACAGGCATAGGAGAGAAAATCGCTACGTCTCGTAAGATATAAAGTCCTCGAAGAAGGAGAAGATGAGCAATGTATCTGCCCATTCTACACTGATTGTTAAGTAATTTCGCAAGACACACAGCGATGTTTATAGCAATCATCCACCCTATTCACCTGAAGTATATAGAGATTACTTTAAATAGCTTTTAACTATTTTACGTATTATTTACCTTTTATTTCTTTATATTCTGCCAACTTGCATATTAAACTGTCGAACTTCGAACACATCATGCCTTCTACGTATCAAATCAGCTTAGATTATTCGATATTCAGCGAGTTACCTGCATCTAATGCTGCTACCAAGGCCAGTATTATTCAAAGTGAAAATGCCTTAATAGAACGTTAGAAAGTCTACATTAGTTAAAACTCCATACAAACCAGCAGATATGAGTTAGGTCAATTTCGTCTATAACTCTGTAAATTTCTTTGACACTTTCTGTTTACAAACCCCGCATGGAGACCTAACCATCTTTTTACTCTCCCGATTGCCTGTCGATTGTGTGTGGGTGTGTGTGTCCGCAGCCTTTCCTGTTCCACTGCTAGGCATGGTATCGTCTCTGCCATGTGCGTCTCCTCAGCGCTAAGGTGAAAGCACGAAAAGCTACAATTTAACGTCGAATTCGAACTTCAGAAATTCCAGAAAAGGTTTTTGATATTAAGACCCCACTGTTGCCAATCGAATTGAGAATATTGTGTATGTTTGGTTGCAGTACACAATTTTTATCCTCCTAAATTTCGAAGCATAATTTCGGAATTTTCGACTTTAATTTCATCAATTTCACAATTAATCTTAAAAACCCTGACTGTATCTCGAAAGAATCTGGGATGCCTTACATTAATTTTAGAAATTCCGATATCGATCTCGGAAAATCTGATGGTAGGTTCGAAATTTTCGAGTTTAAATTTCAACATGTGTAGAAATTTCGACCATAATTTCGGAATTTTCGACTTCAATTTCATAAATTTCACAATTAATCTTAAAAACCCTGTCTGTATCTCGAAAGAATCTGGGATGCCTTACATTAATTTTAGAAATTCCGATATCGATCTCGGAAAATCTGATGGTAGGTTCGAAATTTTCGAGTTTAAATTTCAACATGTTTAGGAATTTCGACCATAATTTCGGAATTTTTGACTTTAATTTCATAAATTTTACAATTAATCTGTTTAGAAATGTCGAACCATAATTTCTCTAACAAACAATCTCTAAATTTCTGCTGAGAAATTCCAACTTTTAAAATCTTCTCCAATTTTCCGCCATTGATTAGGAATTTTCGACATCACTCTTGTAAACATTGCTATCGAAATTTCCAACTTTTTTAGGACTTCCCGGGACTATCATTAAATTTTATACATTTACTTCCAAATTTCCGACAATAATCTTGAAATTTTTTCGCATTAAACATATTCCACTTTCTGTCGACTTTCTTTTCTAGTTTACCACAATAATTTCTGAATTTCTGACACTAAACACAAAATTTTGGCGCCGATCTCTAAACCTTCGCTGATAACTATCGACCTTAATACAAACTTTTTCGAAATTTTCAAATTTCATTAGGAATTTCTGGCGTGAATGCTGCTGTTTACTACATTTCTATCGACCTTTATAACAACTTCTGATGTTATCATCGAAATTTCTGACATTAGCTTTAAAATTTCCTATTAGTTAATCTTGAATTTGTCTAATTAATCATATACAAAGTCTTTGAATGTCTCACGTTAATAAAAATTGTAGAACGTCGAACTTTAAATTTTCGTCTAGGAATTTTCGACTATAATATCGTAATTTCTTGGAATTTTATTTAGTACTAGCATAATATTTGGCGTTATTCTCGGAAATTCCGAAATCGATCTTGCAACTTTTAACTGCAATTTAGAAATTATCGACTTTTACAAGGACATTGCGCAATTAATATAGATATTTGCAATTTTTTCAATGTCAGAATTCTCGGTATAAGTCTCAAAATTTCCGAGGCTAATTTTGGAATTAACGACCTTAATTTTGGAATTCAAGACTTTTTCTCGGAAATTTCAGAAGCAGTTGCCAAATTCTTATTATTTACTCAGAATTAGTTTCTATTATATCGGAAATTTTGGAAGAAATGGCATATTTCCCTTATTAATCTCAAAGTTAATTTCTATTTCAGGATTTAATTTCGAGACTTCCAGCTTTAATTCGTAATTTCTGACATTAATCTCTGAAATATCGACATTTACGACTCTTTCAAATTTAATATCAAAATTTTGGAACTTTTACAATAATTGCGGAATTCTCTATACAGGGTTTTTCAACGAAAAGTAGCCACCCTCAGTATCTTTCAAAACAATTTTTTGGTTGAAAATCGCCAAGACATGTCAACAAAGACAGCAAAGGGGACATCCTTTTACCTAAAATCCGGACGTCTGTCATCAACCCCTTAGCCGCCACAGCCACCCCCTCCAAAATTTCAAATGGCTCCATACCATGTGTGACACATCGTTGGAAAGGTTATTTCATAAGGAATTCATTCTACTATTTATTTTTTTTATTCGCCTGAAATTGAGACATAAAAAAATTAAACACTATATTTTGTTTATTTCGGTTAAGCTGCTGAATATAGCAGTACCTAGATGCTTTTGTTTCATCTTTTGTTTTTTCATCTGTCAGTCAACATTCAGTTGATTTTGAATATTATAAAAGTGTCAACATGGTTTACACCACTGCCGAAAGAATCGAGATTGTGCGTTTTTATTTCAAAAATAACGACTGTGCAAGAGCCGCAACGCCGTTCGAGAATTTTTGAACAATCGGTTTCCTGGACGATGGATTGGAAGACGTGGTCCCATCGAATGGCCGGCTAGATCACCCGAACTGTCTCCGTTGGATTATTTCGTATGGGGGCATTTGAAATCCAAAGTATATGCAACACAGCCGGCCAATATTGAAGATCTTAGGCAGAGAATAGTAGAAGAATGTCGACAATTGACACCGCTAGTTCTCGCAGATGTTCGTTCTCTCTTTCAAAGTCGTCTGTACTATTGTATGGAAGTTAACGGAAGTCACTTTCAACAATTACTTTAACTGTAATTGCTCTATTCAGCAGCTTAACCGAAATAAACAAAATATAGTTTTTAATTCTTTTATGTCTCAATTTCAGGCGAATAAAAAAAATAAATAGTAGAATGAATTCCTTATGAAATAACCTTTCCAACGATGTGTCACACATGGTATGGTGCCATTTAAAATTTTGGAGGGGGTGGCTGTGGCGGCTAAGGGGTTGATGACAGACGTCCGGATTTTAGGTAAAAATATGTCCCCTTTGCTATCTTTGTTGTCATGTCTTGGCGATTTTCAACTAAAAAATTGTTTTAAAAGATACTGAGGGTGGCTACTTTTCGTTGAAAAACCCTGTATACAAATCTCAAACTATCAGAAATAAATTTCGGAATTAATGACTTTACTATTGGAATTACAAACAGTTTCTGGAAACTGTCATAGGCATTTGCAAAATTTCCCTTATTAATCTCAGAATTAAGTTCTATTTCAGACTCTAATCTTAAAAAATCTGGCTTCTATTGCAATTTCTGACATTAATTTCTTCTACTGGAAGCTTTAATATTTAATATCTAAATTGGAAATTTTGACAGTAATTGCAAAATTCTCTATATAAATATCAATATATTAAAAACTAATTTCGGAATTAATGACTTAACTCTTGGAATTTCAAACATTTTCTGCAAAATTTCATAGGTAATTGCAAAATTTCCATTATTAATCTCAGAATAAATGCTTATTTCCTGCTTTAATCTTGAAACATCTGGCTTTTAATGGAATTTCTGACATTAATTTCGAAATTATCAATTTTTTACTAGAAGTTTTAATATTTAATATCTAAATTTGGCAATTTTGACCATAATTGTAAAATTTTCTATATAAATCTCAAAACATCAGAAATTAATTTCGGGATTAATGACTTTACCCTTGGAATTTCAAACATCTTCTGGAAAATTGCAAAATTTCATTTAATAATCTCAGAATAAATGCTTATTTCCTGCTTTAATCTTGAATCATCTGGCTTTTAATGGAATTTCTGATATTAATTTCGAAATTATGAACTTTTACTAGAAGCTTTCAAATTTAATATCTAAATTTGGAAATTTTGACAGTAATTGCAAAATTCTCTATATAAATATCAATATATTAAAAACCAATTTCGGAATTAATGACTTAACTCTTGGAATTTCAAACATTTTCTGGAAAATTTCATAGGTAATTGCAAAATTTCATTAATCATAGAATAAATTTTTATTTCATGCTTTAATCTTGAAACATCTGGCTTTTAATGGAATTTCTGATATTAATTTCGAAATTATCAACTTTTACTAGAAGCTTTCAAATTTTATATCTAAATTTGGCAATAATTGCAAAATTCTCTATATAAACCTCAAAATATTAAAAACTAATTTCGGAATTAATGACTTAACTCTTGGAATTTCAAACATTTTCTGGAAAATTTCATAGGTAATTGCAAAATTTCCATTATTAATCTCAGAATAAATGCTTATTTCCTGCTTTAATCTTGAAACATCTGGCTTTTAATGGAATTTCTGACATTAATTTCGAAATTATCAATTTTTTACTAGAAGTTTTAATATTTAATATCTAAATTTGGCAATTTTGACCATAATTGTAAAATTTTCTATATAAATCTCAAAACATCAGAAATTAATTTCGGGATTAATGACTTTACCCTTGGAATTTCAAACATCTTCTGGAAAATTGCAAAATTTCATTTAATAATCTCAGAATAAATGCTTATTTCCTGCTTTAATCTTGAATCATCTGGCTTTTAATGGAATTTCTGATATTAATTTCGAAATTATGAACTTTTACTAGAAGCTTTCAAATTTAATATCTAAATTTGGAAATTTTGACAGTAATTGCAAAATTCTCTATATAAATATCAATATATTAAAAACCAATTTCGGAATTAATGACTTAACTCTTGGAATTTCAAACATTTTCTGGAAAATTTCATAGGTAATTGCAAAATTTCATTAATCATAGAATAAATTTTTATTTCATGCTTTAATCTTGAAACATCTGGCTTTTAATGGAATTTCTGATATTAATTTCGAAATTATCAACTTTTACTAGAAGCTTTCAAATTTTATATCTAAATTTGGCAATAATTGCAAAATTCTCTATATAAACCTCAAAATATTAAAAACTAATTTCGGAATTAATGACTTAACTCTTGGAATTTCAAACATTTTCTGGAAAATTTCATAGGTAATTGCAAAATTTCCATTATTAATGTCAGAATAAATGCTTATTTCCTGCTTTAATCTTGAAACATCTGGCTTTTAATGGAATTTCTGACATTAATTTCGAAATTATCAATTTTTTTTAGAAGCTTTAATATTTAATACCTAAATTTGGAAATTTTGACAATAATTGCAAAATTTTCACTTATAATATCACAAGAGCTTAAATTATTTCCGGAAATTTTCTTGAGGTCTCGAATATTTTGAAAATTATCGCGCAGCGACGAGTGCTAATTTTCTTATAATTTTCGTGACCGAAAACAAATTTCTGGAACTAATTTAAGCTCGTGTGGTATTCGGTAAGAAAATTTCACACCCCAAGTATAAATAAAAACTTTCTGGTTGCCATGGTAACGAGTCAAAATAACTTCGCATTTCCCGAATTATTATTATTATCCCGATTATTGGTTGGAATTTCATGGCAATACATCGGATTACTTGGAATTACCAAGAAATACTATAGAACTTTGGATTTGTGAAATGCATATACAAAAGTTAACCTATTGGTTTACCCTTCAGGCTTAGCTACAACATAGTAACATCACATAGTACGAAACAATTTCTAATTAACAAATATCGTTGTATGCTCTGCTATCGCCTGCAAACAAATAGTTGGAAAAATTTTAATTGGCCAAGCAAACACGTTTTTCTTGTAACATTTTTTCGTAAATTAAAGAAGATATTGAACTTTATATACTTACATAACATCTTCTGTATTACTTCACTATGTATAGGAGCCAAAAATAAATTATGAAACCAAAATAATTACGAACTGGTAGGCATATACCCCTAGAAGCATAAATACAACATTGTTATTAAATATTTGACTGTGTTGCACCACTTCTCAGCTTCAGCTAACAAATCGATATTTAATTCACTTAGAACTCCCGTGGCGAGCTATCTTCTAATTTTCAATATGGATGTATTTAGCAACGACGTTTCATCAATTCCATTCAACATATTTTCAGCAAACATTAACGTAATTACAGATGCAATTAAATTGATTAGAATCAACTCCCTCTTTAATTAAGTCCTTTCTAAGATGATAGAGCTATTAATAAGTTACTCCACGAAAATGGAAATACATCATTAGAAATTCATATATACAATCTTCCGCCAAGCGGTTGTCATACCATACCGCACATGAAGCTCCTTTATTTGGACAACAAAAAAGGTTTCTAATCGTGCTCAGCATTCGCGAGTGCGGCCTGATCTGGTTACGTAACCGCTAAAAGTCTGCGATTAGCCAGAACTAACTAATATAAAGATATATTGTAGCATGTAGACGAATAAGAAGATCTAGGTCAGGTGATGCTATACTCTCACCATCGTTGAACCGGTGGAATGCACCGAGGCCTTTGGTATTTGCACTTGTTCTTGTTACCCTCGGTTTAAATTTTAAATTGATCTGCTCTTCTCGGTCTTAATTGCCCTGTTTATCTATAGCATCGTGAAAGTTGCAACCGCCCAGTCAATGGATTGTGATGCGATAATTGAACATAACGAAACCTTTTTAAATGCCTGCTTGAATACGCAGTAACGGCTTGTCGCCTTGTTTAAGGAATGCGTATTGTTGGAACTAATTAAAAGCCGTGTAAAGTTGTTATTATACGATCGAAGGTAATATAGTTTTTGTGAGATATCTACCATAGGTTGTCTTGGATCCGGTTGTGATGTTAACATTTGTTATGCTTTAGGGATGCGACGGTTTCTGAGATATACAAGCTTTCTTTCTAGTTGACATAACAATAAATAGAACAGTGTTCTACAGGGTATACCAGCTGGGTTATTCTCTCTTAAAAATGGCTGACGCAACGTAATATACATGTATCACAGCAACTGGGAGGTTAACGGGAGGTAAAGGCTTTATGGTCTCGAATTGGGTGTTGATGTCGAATAAACGCTCCAGGAAGTATCGAGAAATGCCTCTGCGATCATTTTAGCAGCTCTGCCAGCAAACCCTATTTCCACGTTCTCGTCGTACCTCCTGACTGTAGTCATAATAGACTATAGCTAACGCAAAAGGGTGCAAACCGTAGAACTGAAATACTTCGACCTCAAGTTTGGGGGTTAGAACGTGGGGCCAGCAATGCAAGTGAAAATGGAATATGTCTCTGGGCACGTGGAATGTGAACGGTTTGGGAACCAAAGCAGATGTATGTCAAAACTACATGGATGATGGAGTCATATACTACTCGGGCAGTATTGATAGTCGAAATAAATAGGAATCTCGCATCATGTTAGCTAAAAATATATATAAATCAGTGTTTTCTCCCCTACCCAGACAGGGTGATAATGATACAGGGGCAAACAGGAAACATCAATATCATACAGGTGTGTGCACCAACGGCTGACAAACCAGAAGATGAAATAGAATAATTCTATCAACAACTAGATACACTATTAAATGCCACTAAGAACCGTGATAGAAGATTATTATGGGAGATTTTTACGCGAAGGTTGGAGAAGGTGCTACAGAAGATATTAGCGGAAGATATGGCCTAGGAGATCGAAACAAGAGAGGTGACAGACTAATCGAGTTTTGCCAAGAAGACAATCTATTAATAACAAACACCTACGAGGTGTGTTCAATTGAAACCCATCTTTGCTTTATAAAATATTTATTCAACAATTTAATTACAAATAATTACAGTCTCAGTTAAGGCACCTATAACATTGTTTTACTAACCGACGTATACCCTGCTCAAAGAATTCTTGTGGCTGCTGATTGAAGAAGTCTTCCACAGCTATCTGTACATCTGCGTTAGACTCAAAATGCCGACCTTATAACGCTCTTTTGAGCGGTCCAAAAATATAGAAATGGCAAGGCGATAGATCCAAGCTATAGGGTGGATGCTCTAAAACCCTCCATTTCTTTCGTTGAAGATTTTCTTTTACCACATTAGCAACATGAGGCTTAGCATTGTCGTGCAGCAAAATGACCCCACGCCTAAGTTTTCCTGGACGTTTCCGTCTTATTGCTTGATGAAGCTTGTTTAAGCTTTTATTGTACAGATTTGCATTGACATTTACTCGAAGTTCCTTAAACTCTATCAACATGGATCCTTCATAGTAGAAAAGATGAAAGTAGGAACTTGGAATGAGAGGAGTATCACAGGGAAAGAAGAAGAATTAGTGGAAGAAATGATAAAACATCAAATAAAAGTCTTAGGAATTATAGAAACCAAAAAGAAAGGAAACGGTATGAAACGAATACATAAGGGATACTGGCTATTTTGGTCAGGTGTGAAAGAAACGGAAGGAGAAATATGTGCAGTAGGACTAATAATAAGGCCAAATATATTAAAAGGCATTATAAATGAATAATATATAAATGAAAGAGTATTAATGATTGAAATGACGCTACTAGAAGAAGAAACATGGAATGTGATAATAGCATACTGGGAAAATGATGGTGCAAAAAAGGAAGAATAAGATAAGTTTTTTGTGGAGGTACAAAAAGCAATAGACGATGGGGGAGAAAATATACTTGTTATGGGAGACTTAAACGGACGAGTAGGAAAACAAAATGTAGGTATAGAAGAATATTTAGGAAAAGAAGGCGAAACGACTAAAAACAATAATGGAGACAGAATAATAGAAATAAATATAGAAAACAACCTAGTGATAGCAAACACGAAATTCAAGCATAAAAATACACACAAATTTACAACAGTTGTAGTAAGCAGTAATGAGAAGTCAATTATTGACTACTTCCTAATAAGTAAACCTAGATGGAAAATAGTACAAGATGTCAAAGTAACAAGACTAGCAAAGATAGGAAGTGATCACTACTAGGTAAAAATTGACCTAAAGAAGGAAAAAGAAGTAAAAGCAGACAAAAGAAGAAAGAAGACACAAGAAAATATAAAAAACTATAAACTAAGAGAACCTGAATATCAAAGATGATATATTGAAATACTAAACGAAAAATTTAGAGAAGCA
>JABXWE010009986.1:0-34388 GCA_014611495.1 Limonius californicus
TGCAAAAAATTTCTTATCACCTGCCACAGAAGTAATCAGGTGGCAGTAATTTCTATTCAGTTATGGCAAAGCCAGACCAAGTTTTTTACGTGTTTGCCACTTTGGATTTACTTTACAATTAAGTAATAACCTTCTACAGCTTAGATGGATTTTCTATGTATCATCAGCAGTTCTCAAACAAAACTGTATTTTTATTTCAAAATAATAACCGTAATGATTTTTGAAAAATGAATAGTACCATAGATTTCTAGTTGGGCCAATCTATTATTGGTTTAAATATTTGTACCTATTTCTGATACACCCTGTATATATTGCCATGATATTTATGTTAAATTAATCTAATTATTATTAAATATATGTTAAATGTCTTTATAATTCCTTAAACTAAACAAAGAATGCTATCGGAAGGTCTTGTAGATGTGTAAAAAGGATGTTTGTTATGTTAATTTCCATATGTTCACCTGAAATGTAGTTTAGGTAGATTATTTATGTCCTAATTAATAATAATTAATGAAATATTATAGTTAAAAAAGTCTTTATAAACCTGTTTATGATAAAAAGTGTTTCCGATACTTTTTACGATGCTTCAATTTAGGAATTCTATTACGCCATGTGTGATTTGGTAGTGTTTGACGATTTGTAATCCTGTGGGGTGATTTGTTACTCGTTGTGGTTGATGAGATAGATCTCTTTGAACTGTAACGGAGCCCTATAATTCAATAATAGTAATTAATTTATGTAAATAATTTAAATGTATATAATTTTACTACAACATGTTTTGTATAAGCCAAATTAGTTGAAGATTGTACCTAGGAAGGTTTTTGTTAGGTTTGTTTGATAATTTGTGTTATTTGTGTGGATATATTCGTATTTGATTAAATTTTGAATTTTTAGGTTATGAGGTAGTATTTAGTTATTTACTTCGAATAGATTGGATTTATAGGATGTTTATGTGTTGCTTAACTTGTGTTGTAATTGTAGAATTGTGTTAAATGTGTTTTTATTAGGTATATGAATAATTTTAGTTTAATTAACAATATTTTGAAAAATGTAAAATTTGTGTAATTTTGAATATTGGCTTGTGGGATGTCTATTTATAGATATTTATTCAGGGATTCTGAATCTGGAATTAGTTTTTTGATAGGTTTAGGCATAAGCTTTCTATCCATAATTTTAAATTTATTTATTAACGCTTCACTAGTTTTTGTTTTGAAAATTCCGTTCTTCATTTTATTATGTTACCTGGATACGATTCGATTTTGTCAGAATTTCAGAGGTATCTGGCAGAAAATAATTGCTTCAGTACCTATATGGCCATCGAACTGGGTGCACGCTTTTTCTTATCAGTGCTTAAATTTAATTGTAATGTAATTTTGAATCTCAAAATGAGGTTAAGTTTGTTTGTTTACGAAATGTCAAAGTGATTTATATTACTACAACTATAATTGTGGGTTAATAATTACAAATGTGTGTGTGTAATAATAATAAATAAGTTACCATATTTAAATTGATTCAAGTGTGTTTTCTTTGGAAAATTTAACTGGAAAGAAATGAGCATAAAAATAAAATTTCTTTTATTCATTCATTTAATATAATAATAATTACGTATAAAAAAGAACTTACCTTAATTAAATTGGAACATTTGAGTGTAATTAATACAGTGCTTCTGAGATTTATTCCACTAAACTTTAAATTTTCGTAATGGAAGCTGACATTACGAAGTTCAACGAGTCCGGCTGATACAATGGAACTCTTCAACGTAGGAAATAAGAATGTACAGATCAGCAGTTTTCGGAGAATTGGTGCCTAAATTGCCGCAAACGGGACTGGATTTTCAAGATAAGTTCAAAAGTTATTTATGTACTGATGATATTATATTTTATATTTGATTCATATAAACCTATCTAAATTAGGGAAGCCACGTATTCACCTTAGCCTGAGAAAATTAGAGTCAATTTAGATGCTATTGTATATCAATTTAGATTTATTAATTTTGAAAGAATTCAAAATTTGGCGCCCAACGATTTCATCAATTATAATTATTATTAAAAATAAATTCACAGCAATATATATAATATTATAACAAAAAATGGAACATGCGACGAAGATATAGAGAGAAGAATCGCACAAGGAAAAGCAGCAGTACAAAAATTAAATTCCCTACTTTGGTCGTCAAAAATAACAATTACCTAAAACAAAAGTAATGACTTACAAAGTTCTTGTGGAGTCCATAACAACGTATGGATGTGAATGCTGGCAGATGAGTGATAAAAACAAGAGAAAACTGGAAACCGTAGAGATGGATTATCTAAGGAGAACATGCAGAACCTCAAGACTGGAACATATTAGAAATGAGACCATTAGAGCAGAAGCGAAAGTACCCGAGTCCATAGTAGATAAGATAGAAAACAAGCAACTATTATGGTATGGACATGTTCAATGTATTAATGAGGAGAGGTGGCCACTGAGAATGTTCAAGTACCAGCCCCAAATCGCAGAAAGAGAGAAAAGCCATAGAAAACCTGGCTTGAAGGGATAGAATGTTCCATGAGAAATAGAGGACTACACGAAGAGGAGTGGGACGACAGAAGTTTTTGGCGATCGAGATGCGGGAAGCGGCAGCAGCCGTAGGACCCCCGCTTATATATATATATATATATATATATATATATACATACTTAAAAACAAGTTAAAGGTTTATAAAACTCATTCTTGTAAATTGCTTTCCAACAATAATATAAGATAGTCATCGAATCAGTAATTACTTCACAAAAAGCATATTTAATTTTTAAAATGAAATTCTGCTCGTCGATTTTTCATCGAAATAAATTTGTCTGCAACTTGTTCTTCAAAATTATCAATTTCGTTAACTAAACTCCTGCTGATAGACATTGCAGCCAAAGCAACCAAGCGATCGTTAAGCATGGAGTTTCGTAAATACCGTGAGTTCAAAAAGAATTACATAAGGGTTGACCATGGAAAATAAAAGTAATGCCAACAGCAAGCTTTAAAATTCATTAACTGTAATCACCGTTGTTGTTGTCATAAGTTTATATTGAAAATTCAATTAAGTTACAATTATAATGGTTTTTACAATAGAACACAAAACATTTATGATTGAATCATATTTTCGAAATGATGTTCGAGAGAACGGCGAATGGATTTACAGTGCGGTGCCGTGTTTAGATGAATTTCGGCAACAATTTCCATATATTGCTGTCCTTGAAAGAGATTTTTACAGCGCACTTAGAAGATGTGTTGAAGTATTCCGCGATACAGAGCGCATTACTCATAGAGACAGAGCTGGAAGGCCAAGAGTTCGTACTCAAAATACAGTTGATGATGTTCGTCAACGTTTGAACGAGCAACCCACTACATCACTACGTACACTTTCGTAAGAGACTGGTTTATCATTAGGAACTTGCCATACTATTGTCAAAAGATTTAGTGCTGTTCCCATACAACATTCTTGCTTTACATGAATTGCTGCCAGCAGATCACAATAGGAGAATTTTGTATTGTCAGTGGTTCCATCAAAATTTAATGAACAACGACGACCCTTTCAGGGTATATAAACTTAAACTCACAAAATATGAGGTTATGGAGTACTGCAAATCCGCATACTTTTCACGAATCTCCTCTTCGCTCGTTACAAGTTGGTGTTTGGATTACTGTGTCTCGAAGACGTATTATCGGACCCATATTTTTCCAAGAAACTGTTACTGCTCAGAGATACCGGAATATTTACGTGAAGTTATTAACCATCTTCATGAGGATGAGATCCAGCAAGGCTACTCCCAACAGGATGGCCCGACGACCCACACCGCTCAAGAGACCCTCAATTACCTTCGTGAATTTTTTGACGATTGAATAATTAGTTTATGTTCAAATCCAGAATTTCCACCTAGATCACCAGGTTATTGAGCAGAAATAGGCGGACGTTAAATGAACAAACAAGCTCCACTGCCAACATTGCCTCCTTTCAAAAAACATAACCTCCATCAAGAACAACTAGCATAACCCAACTTAATTAATTGACAAATTTCAATGATACCACACATTCCCCCAGATTTCCACAACCTGTTGGATGGCAAATCAATCGTGAATAGATTATATAACATTCAAAAATTGGTGTAGTACTAAAAATGTACCTAATTATAATTTTTGAAAATATTTTTCTGCCGTGTTTCAAAGGTTATGCGGATGGTAAAAAAGCCTCCACTTTATCGGCACATTATTTTATGTTGAAATCTACTCTTTCCCTAAAAGTCTAAAAGAAAATATTGATATTTCAAAATCGTTGCTTTCTTAAAACATCAAAATGTACATTATCAACCCAAAAAATCGTCAGATTTTACTCAAGAGATTACAAAACTTATCACTATGGCACCTGATGGATGTTATATTGCAACTAAGGTAGGTATTTCTCTTATTTTATTAGATGCTAATGTTTAAAAAACTTTTTTATTACTGCAGGCAGTTCTTGTAATTGGTGTTGCTGGTGCATGCAGGAGTGATGAACTTTGCAATTAACTCGTCTCCGATGTAAACCTAAAAGATGATATGGTTGTTATTAGCATTCTAATAGTGAAAACGGATCCTCCAGAATATTTGTGGTGTTGGAGGCGCTCTGGATGGAAATTGTAAAGAAATATTTAAAAATCAGATCAACTACAACATGCTAAAATTTTTATTTGTATACGTAATGGAAAAGCTACAAGACAAAATATTGGTCACAATACAATAGGGCAAATGCCAAGAAAAATTGTTATGTATTTAAATTTGCAAAACCCCGGATCTTACACGGATCCCATTATGATTCATATGGATTTTGAGAAAGCCGCTATGCAAGCAGTTAAGCATGTTTTAGGTGAACATGTTACAATTCGTGGCTGCTTTTATCATCTTACACAAAGTACATACCGCAAAGTTCAAGCGCTAGGTTTAGCAGTCACACATAGAGAAAATGAGGAATGTGGAATGCTAGATGGACTGGCTTTCTTACCGCTGCATGATGTTTCACAGGGAATGACGCATATGACAAATATTGCTAGTGAATAGTGGTACGGTAGGGAGCTGGTAGATTATTTCGACAATACATGTTACCGGAAACTTCCGCAGAATAGGTAATCCTAACGCTTATAGAGCAGTTAGATTAAGAAACATTCCGCCCATATTCCCCCCTGAAACGTGGAACGGTCGTGATACTACTATTTTGAACGGAGATAGCACAAACAATCAATGCGAAGGATGGAATAATCGTTTTTCCAATTTAGCGGGTCATAATCACCCTTCCATTGAGGTTTTAATTCGTAAAATTCGATTGAAACTGGCGCCTGATATTACAAAATTAGAACAACACCGGTTAGCCAATTTGCCAAAAAAAAGAACATTTACAGCTTACGGACGAATGCAAAATAAACGGAAACGTCTTTGTGACGAACATTCGGAAGGAACTAGAAATTTGGAGGATTTTTAAGAAGTGTCGGTCACACAATTCGATTCCGCGACAATTAAATCGGATTTTTATTTACTCCGTCATAAGAATAAGTTTTACATATTTTTGTGCAATTGCTTAGATTAATTTGATGTAATTTATTAACCATTAATGTTTACTGTTTAGGTGTAGGTACTGTATTAACATTTAGATATTATAATAAAAGTTTACAACAAATATGCTTATCAATTATTTCAAATTTTTTGGGATCGAAAGTTTACAATTTAGCCCAGTAACTTCAGGGTTTCACTTCAAAAAAATTAGGACCAAGCTGGATTTTTGCATACACCTTCATTTTGACGTTATAAATAACGTGTGAAAAGTCCCCATCGATATCGTGACCGCTAACAATTAAGTTATACGGGGTCAAAGGTCACCGAAATCAGTTTTTCGCTTATATCTCGGTTGCTATTGGTTGTACACAAATTTTTACTGAATCAAAAATGTAGACCGGAAAATTCTCTACAAATCGAATGCAATCGGTGATACTGTGAGTGTGGAGCGCGGTTTGCAAACTTTACGAAATGCCAGTGTACATAGAAACGACGGACATTTGGAACTTTTGAGTAACGTGAATTCGGTGACTATTCATGTTGAGTGCCGTAAAGACTATACTCGCAAGAATAGCATTATGGCAGCTAAAATACAGCGAGATGAAACTGAGGCAAGCACGTCTCAGATTTCTCCTCGTAAAATGCGTGTAAATACTTTTGATTTCAAGACGTTGTGCTTTTTTTGTGTAGAACAAGCCAATGAAAACAAAGAGAAGAACAACAAGCTTGCCTTAAGGAGGCAAATAAAGCAAGTGAGCACACTATCCATGAAAGACTCAATTATTAAAATGGCTGATGACCGTGACGACACATTCGGAACAATGGTAAAAAATCGAATTCTATTTGAACACGATTTGGTTGCCGCTGAGGCGAAATATCACGGGGATTGCCTGACATCATTTTTCAAAAAGAAAAGCTCACGGAAAGTAGGCCGTCCATTGGATGACAACGTGGTATCAGCAATGGACGACATACAATTACTATATTGAAAATAAGATTCACAATTCACATTAAGTGAGTTGAAAAAAGTTATTATTGGTCCAGTTCCATCTGATTCAACGATTTTAACGAAACTAAGAGAACACTATTTTAAAAAAATATTGTTATTACTACGAAATGTACCGCAATGACTATAATTTGTTTTCGTGGTACAGAAGCGACCATTTTAAGTAGAACATGGTATGAAAATAAAAAATCCAACATCATTGAAGAGCGCCTCCGTATTGTGGAAGCTGCCGCGATAATCATTAGGGAGGACATACGCTCTGTCGCAGTTAATACTGAGTATCATACTCCTCCAAGTGAAATGTTTGACAATATTAATAAAGACATTCCACGAAGTTTAACCTTTCTCATGGTCAAAATAATATTAAAAAACAAAAAAGGTTCTACTGACCGCTTGAAAACCAAATGCACTGCAATAAGTCATACCATCATGGCAGCAGTTCGCCCACGATCATTTTCATCCCAGTTATTGCTAGGCCTGTCTGTATTCCTCCACAGGAGATTTGGCTCTAAAAGGATATTGGATATTCTCTCAGCTTTTGGGTTTGCAGCTACCTATAAGGAAACGTCTTTGTATGAGGTTGCGACTGTATTCCACCCACAACCTTATATTCTTCCATCAGAGTCAAGCGCACTCTTGCAATACGCTACAGACAATGCCGATATTAATGTTTATACCATCGACGGATATAATACCGTCCATATTATGGGAATGATAAAGATAGTTACTCCTACAAGTTCAGTAATTGCAGAGGAACCCATCAAGAGGAATAAGGCAATGCCGAAAGCAAAAGACTTGGCTACCGTCGCGCATGTTCCTCTGAAATTTTATGAAACTGGTGGCGTTTCTGGAATGAGCAGAATACTAGTTGAAAAAATGAACTACCAAGAAGAAACTATACAATCGAAGCTTAATAAGGCGGACTTTCTGTGGATATATGGAAAATTGATGGCTGTCCCTGAACTACCTGGATGGAACGGATATATTGAGTGTTTGGCCAAAAACAATACTAATTTTTCAACTTCCCGTATCATGTTTCTACCGTTTATACATCACCCTGCGAGCAACTACAATACTATCTATACAACCTTGAATTGTGCACTAGAGAATGTAAAGTCAAATGGTCACACTTCATGCATAATAACTTTCGATCAGCCACTCTACATCAAAGCTCACGAAATAGTATCAGCTGCTGAAAATGAATCAGATTTATCAAAAGTTATCGTTAGATTGGGAGGTTTTCACCTACTAATGTCATACCTTGGATGTGTGGGCTTCATAATGGCTGGCAGTGGCTTGAAAGAAATTCTTAGCATCATTTATGCCCCAAATTCAATTGACAAGATATTAAATGGCCATGCTTACGCAAGGGCTGTGAGGGGACATACATTGCTACACCTTGCCCTATCCAGTATTGTTTTAGAACAGATGAAAATTGATGAGAACACCGAATTGTTTGTGAAGGAGTATATCAACGATATAATGCGAGGGACAGTTTCTTATGAAGAAATAGAAAACTCAATGCATATTTTTGAACCAATTCTGGAGCAATTTAAGAGTCAGTTGAGTGCGTTACAAAATCGCGGTCCCACAGCAAAGCTGTGGGTGGAATATTTTCAAATCACAACAATAGCTAAAGACTTCATTAGAGCGGAAAGATTAGGAAATTGGGAAAGGTATTTGGATGCTGTGCAAATTTGGTTGGGCAATGAATTAAATCCTGAACAGTGAGGTTGGGTAATGAAACAAAATGTGTTAGAACCGGTAAAGACTTTGTTACCACCAGCGCCTGATGAACTCCCTCATATGATTTTCTGCAATTGTGCAAAAGGTTGTGGAACAAACTGCGGTTGCAGGAAGCTTGGATTGCCATGCTCAGTTGTCTGTGGATACTGTCATGGTCAATCCTGTCTCAACGCAAGTCCATCCGAATCTGAAAATACGTTGGAAGAGGACGATGAGATAGATCTTCAGAGACCTCGATCACGAGAGCGGAGGAGGATCATAACAGGACTCATTAATCGCTGATGATGACTTTAGTAATGAGTCACTACTTCCTCTAGAAGATGATGAGGAAGAGGAAGTTTGATTTTGAGAGAGACATGGATTAGGTCTATAGGGGAGACCATGTAAAAAAACGCGCCGTGCATTCTACCTCAAAGGCGGTGCGGAAACGAATGCATCCACCATTTACAGCGCGATTTCCTGATGTTGACGCATTGTGAGCTCTCTAACTTGAAAACGGACGATTCTACGTGAAAAGTGTAAGATACCACTTTGTAGAGAATTTTCCGCTCTACATTTTTGATTAAGTAAAACTTTTGTACAACCAACAGCAACCGAGATATAAGCGAAAAACTGATTTCGATGACCTTTGACCCCGTATAACTTTGTTAGCGGTCACGATGGGGACTTTTCACACGTTATTTATAACGTCAAAATGAAGGTGTATGCAAATCCAGCTTGGTCCTAATTTTTTAGAAATAACACCTCTTTTTCGTCTAAAGTTACTGGGCTAATTGTTTCTTGCCGGGGAACAAAGTAATTTTGTCTCCCGCTTTTATTGATTTTTTTCCTTGGATACGTTTTGGATACCAGGATGAGTACCAAAGGCATCTTAGTTGCAAAGTCGATTTTTAATTCAATTTTAAAATGAAAGAGTTTTGATAAATTTCTTAAGGTCGACGAAAAAATCATAATTATGTGAAACACACTCAGGAAGAAAGTGTCTTTTTTCCCTTGTAACGGCACCCTCGTGATAAAAATCACTTTCTTCCCTTGTAACAAAAAGTCAACACGCCTTATTGCCGGGGACCGTTTGTCAGGGGACCTTTTGTCTGGGGACCTTTCGTCCGGGAATCCTTCTGATCGGCATTACCCTACTCTCCCCTACGAAATGTAATTCGATTCTTGAGTGCAAGAAACTCGGCAGCAGCGGAAATTCACCATCCGATTTGTGAGTTTACGATGATAATGCTATGAGCGACGGTAAAATTCGAAAGTGGGTGAGGATGTTCAAGGACGGGCGGGTTAACGTGCGTGATGAGCCACGCTCTGGCCGACCTTCTCTGTTTTCTGAAGATTTGATTCGTGATGTGGACAACAGAATTCGAGAGCACCGACGATTCGCGGTTTCAAAGTTATCAACTGAATTTCCACAGGTTTCAAGGTCAGCTTTGTACACCACTGTTTTGCAGAAACTGAATTATCGAAAATTGTGTTCACGGTGGGTTCCAAGACTGCTTTCTGACGATCACAAAACAAAAAGACTGGGCTGTGCTTTATCGTTTTTGACTTGATACAATCAGGAAGGAGATGAATTGTTGGACCACATCCTTACAGGAGATGAGACTTGTGTGTCTCACATGACTCCTGAGTCCAAGCAACAGTCAATGGAATGGCGACACACATCGTCCCCAACCAGAGTGAAAGCCAAACAGACAATTTCAGCACGAAAAATCATGGTAACTGTCTTTGGGACAGGAAAGGGATTTTGTTAGTGGATTTTATGCCGAGAGGCACAACAATCAATTCTGATGCGTATTGTGTGCCCTACTGTCTTCCGGTGTGATGTTGCTCCATGAAAATGTATTAAAAAACGGACCTTATTTAAAAAATACCCCTCGTAATTCCAAACAAATTTCAGGATCTAGATATAACAAAATACAGCAAAACTCCTAACTCTTTTTTTATTTGATAAAAAATAGGCAGACATATGAGCGTACAAAATTAGGCATATAAAAGATCGTCATTTGACACGTTTAAGGTTGCATACGGATGGCCCCATCCAATCTAATAACCTCGCCATTTAGCATTGGATTTTCAATGATGCTTTCAACCAGCATTGCGAATTCAGATGGGTTTCCAAGACGTTGTGGGAATGGCACAGATTTAGAAAGGAAAGCTATCACTTTATCCGGTAGAGAACTCAGCAGTGGCGTTTTAAACAAACCTGCATACAGAATTGTAAAATTATGGAACAACAAAATTAAATCCATTTACCTGGAGCTATGGTGCAAACTCTGATCCCTTGTGAGGACAGATCACGAGCTAATGGCAAGGTCATGCCAATAATTGCAGCTTTGCTGGCAGCATATGCCGCTTGTCCCATTTGGCCTTCATAGCCAGCAACACTGGCCGTATTTACCACAACCCCGCGTTGTCCATCTTCATTAGGGGCATTTTCTCCAATAAGTCCCACCGCTAAGCGAGTCACATTGAATGTTCCTACTGTGTTTACCTACAAACGGAAGTTTTTAGGTTATTTAATTAAAGGAACACCGTTCGAAGCCTACTTGGATCACTTTGCTGAAATCTTCCAAACTATGGGCCACCTTTTTGTTGAAATTGTATATTTTAAACGCTACACCAATTCCAGCACAATTAACAACGTTGTTTAGTTGCCCAAACTTATCTTTCGTTACATTTAGGGCATTTTGAACATCACTTTCTTTGGTGACCTAAAACAAACACTGATGATTGCTCTAATTAGGCGTGAGTTAAAATCTTACATCTACAGGGGCAAAAATGCACTTGTCTTGCCCGAGCTCTTTAGCAACATCATTGCCTTTAGATACAGGTAAGTCGCAGAGCACTACGCGACCCCCTTGTTGGATGAGCCGTTCAACAGTAGCTCTTCCTAATCCAGAAGCGCCTCCGGTAACCAAAGTCACGGTTCCCTGAAAAATCAAGTTTGTTAATTAAAGCCTGCTTTGAATGTTATCTATTTTAAAATTAGATTAATGAAAGCATAACCTTAAAAGTAGTTGATCTCTTAGCAACAGTTAATTAGAACGTAAGTTTCCGTACCTTGATCATTTTTAATTGTTGCTGGCTGAAAAAGTGGCGTGAACCTTGCAACCTACGTTAAAAATGCAAAGTGAGCGAGGGGTATTGTTTGTACAGTTCCATGGAGCAAAGTTCAAAGATAACCTCAAAATTATTATCATTGTAATATTAAACATATTTGAATATTTGCATTACTACGTAATTAAAAAAGTCGAGATAATCTTAAAATATTTATTTAAAACTACATAAATTACATTAACTGGCCAATGTAGGTGGCCCGCCTCAATTTATTCTTCAATGAAGGCCACTGAACTACCACATTATCAGCGATGTAAAATAAAATCTTAGCAGTAAGCGAGAAGGTCTTGGTGCGGCAAAAGCTTTCAATGAACACAATCCTAGTGTCACATATAAATGCAGCCTTTAAAATGAATGCTATTACACAAATCGGTATGCAAGTTCCAGGCCCATTGCAGAGTATCAGATCTGGCCGGGTTCTCACAACAACTGGAATGCTATATAAAATGGAATATAAAGTGGTCAACACAGAAGTTGCATAAGATTGTCCCACAACTCGGCTACGGGGAATCGAAATGGTTTTGAATTCGCCTTCGCTTTGTTTTTCTACTTGCAGAATCTTTGTAAGACTGGTTGTATCAGATTTTGCAAGTATGTAGTATCTAGGTGAGTACTGTTTGAAGTCTAATTGCTTAACTAATTGAAGAATTTCTGTGGTGTGGCCCCCAGAACCGATGCAGATAAACGTTTTTGCTGGTTTTGTTCGTTTTGTTGAAGCTTGAGCAGTATTGCCAGTAGTTATTTTATGAATTAGGTAAAAGAATCGAAGTATGACTAGGAGAATTATTAAAATCCCAATTTCAATTACTACTGTATCTAAAATGTAAAAAGTAAAAGAAAAATAATTGATGTTTATTTTAAATTTTACCTTCCATTATATATTTTTGTGATTCACTCCCATATACATAGTTGTACGTATTTATTCAATAAATGGATGTTTTGTTTAAATTTTATTATTGATTAAATAAATAAATATTTTAAAAACATGAAATGGAGAAGGGAGCGGTTAATGTATATTTGTTATACAGTGTTTTTGTCATACACCAAGGGGTATTTTTTATACTAGACGATAAATATACAGTAAGATAATTTTTCTGGTATAGATCATTTACTCCATATCAGTTATTAGGATCCTAAATAGTCAAAATATTGATAAAGTTGACACTTTCGTTGCTATTGGTTGTAACTGTACTAGAATGGATGAGAAAATTTAGGTTTCTACGCCGAAAACGGATTCTTCATCTGCACGTGCAATGTTTTGTGTTTTTTTTGCACGTGTTAATATTACTATCGTCACGTATTCTGCTTCGCAAATTATATATTTATAAAAAATGTATATTGTTATATGGATCACAATTATAGGATTGAATGGAAACTGTGGTTCGAGTATATAAAACTTGAATAAACCCCTTATCACTACGATATTTAAAATATCTAAATACGTATTGCGGCAACTAAGCTGCCATCTTCAGTAGGAACTGACGACATTTGACTATCTAAAGTAATTTGGCTAAATAATACTTTTAAAGATGGGATGTAAAGGTAGTTCGTGTCCGTAGCTAGGCTAAAAATGTTCCCTGGATAATCGCTAATAAATGAACTAACACAACTGGCGACCAGCACTTCTTACGAATCTCCTGATTGGAAGGCATCACCGTGGTTTAAAATAAAAATTTTATGACGTTTAATACGATAAATAAATAAACGACATCTAAAGATAAGTTCTTCGCCAAGCCAACAATGGAAGGCCACTACTAATATTCTTACAAACAAAGGCTTAAATACTAAATCCCTGTTAGAATTCGTTACGCCTAACAGATTGCGGTACTATTTTCAACAAACGAATTAAATCTGAGTTATTATTGCTTCCTGCAATGGTTTCCCTCACAAGTTGTTGATAATTTAATCTTCTTCTTCTTCTTCTTCTCATTTCCTCCTTATGCCCCTTCGGAGCGTCGGAGGATAATTTAATCAAGAAGCGTAAACTAAAATTGAAAGTTTGTAATTCCACGACCTGAACGAGTTCCTATAAACCCTAAAAATGTCCTAAAAATAATTAGGTTCACTTCAATCTTTGAAATAACGAAATACAGTGCGAGTGAAGAAAATAGTTCTAGTAACCCATTGTAGACACCTCAAAGTTGGCATTACTGGTTGTTAACTTGCCGCTACTTGAAGTTTGACAGCTGTCAAACCTAACAGTAATAGCTATTAGTGTTAGGTGTCAATTTAGTTTCTTAAATTTGTATTTAAATCCTCTTGAAAGTTAATTATAAACCTAGAAGCAACGACAACTAACAACACTAGTGTCAACGTCATAATGGTAGTCACAGCTTGTAATTTTATTTGACTGCACGGTATTTCAACATATACTCGAATAGAATTAATAATATTAATGCATTTGATAATGGCTATAGATTTCTTGTTACCGCTACACAAATAAAGTATTAAAGAAATCACTTTTAAGAATCATATATTTGTCTTAGTACTTATCAATATCAATCTTAACGTATCACATCAATCTTAATTACACAACAGCCTGATAAATAGTTACATTCATAACGTATCACAATTCACAAGTAGATACTTCACCAGTTCTCATTGTACTGATGACCTCTAGCTATTGAGTAACATCAAACATGCTCCATGAATTGCTGATTTATAAGTAGCTTTATCAGGAAAACCAACACAATTAAATTAAACTAGGACTTCGCCTTGTTAAGTGATTGATAATACTGAGACAGCACATTCCACGCCTTCGGGCTCATGAACCCATCGGGGGGATTTTCCCCATTGCGAGCTAAGCTCCTCATCCGGGTCCCGGAAATGAAATCAAACTCTTCCTTTCTTGATGGTTCGAAAAATGCCATTTGTTTGTTTTTGGTGTCGTACGCGGCCACCCTGAATGGAATTATTTCAACAGTGTTGAGCCCAGGGGCCATTTTCAAAACCCTTCCTCCGTGTGTAGCGTCATACAGGTTACCATCTGGAGATCCGTCTTTGCCACGTGGGTGCGGAACTCCTGCAGGATCTCGTCCAACAATGTAGAAGTTAGCTCCAGCATTCATGCGTGATTTTGCATGCCATTGGACTTCAGTGGGGCCTGCATACATCATGGGGCTGGGGAATATGGCCAAGACGGTGGCGTTCTTATCAAGAATTCCTTCGTCCAGCACCGCCTGATGCTGCAGCATTCGCGTTTTCAGGGGCACATCATCATCTTTGGTCCAACCTCCAAGGGGATGGAGAAGCAGCACAGGACGTTTGTAACCACGTGCTTCGAGTTTCTTCTTTGTGTCAGTCATGAGCAGAGCATGCCCATTGTGGATGGGGTTTCTTAGTTGGAAAGCAAACACAGCGTCGGCTTCAATTTGCTTGAATTTCTCTTTCAATTCCTTGGGCGTGAGTCGGTATTCGTCAAGCCCGTCGCTCCAGCGGATGCGTTGCAATACTTCCAGCTCTCCCCCGATCAACCAATCACCCGACGCGTAT
Source organism: Limonius californicus (assembly GCA_014611495.1). Taxonomy (NCBI): domain Eukaryota; kingdom Metazoa; phylum Arthropoda; class Insecta; order Coleoptera; family Elateridae; genus Limonius; species Limonius californicus. Next base: position 14,915 of record JABXWE010009986.1, read on the forward strand.
ATCATTTTGATGTAAGGGTGCTCCTGGTCGGTTGTTCCGAATTCTCGCGCAACTCGCTCTTCCTTTCTATGGTAGAAGAATTCGGGGTTTCTCATAACCGCGTAACACACGTTGTTGTGGTAAAGTCCTACGGCGGTGTTACCTTCAATTCGGTTTTTATCGTCCGTCGTAACAGCCAACACAATTGGGATGCTTTGATTGAGGTGCCCATTTTCAGTTGAAATACAATTAAAGTGTTGGCTTTGCAAGTACTGGTCTTCCCTCATAAATCCTTTAAGTGGAGCTGCCCATCCCTCGCTCAACACTTGCACCCATTGGAGGTCAATCTCAGAAATTTCCAATTTTGGTAGGGTCTCCGCTTCTTTTCTGACAGCTTCGATTTGGTTTGCTGGAACAAACAGTTCCAGGTCTTTCTGGGTGACTTGCAGATTGGATGGGATTAATTCGTGTTTCTGTAAAAGCTCCACGACTTGCTGAGTGCATTCAAGCACAGTTGAATCGGCGGTTTGAACAATAAGCTCTGGGTGCTCGGGTTTTTCATAGGGTTGATCGATGCCCGTGAAGCCTTTAATGGCGCCCTGACGAGCCTTCTGGTACAGACCTTTAACGTCCCTTTGTTCACAGAGATCCAGCGGAGTGTCCACAAACACCTCGAAGAATGGCAGCTTGTTTTCGCGGTGAATGTTTCTGGCGATTTCACGATCCCGGTTGAATGGCGACACAAAACTGCACAAACAAATTTGTCCAGCGTCGGCGAATAGCCTGGCCACCTCGGCAACGCGGCGGATGTTTTCCTCGCGGTCTTCTTTGGAGAAACCAAGGTTCTTGTTGAGGCCAGTGCGTACGTTGTCGCCATCCAAACCGTAAGCTGGTATACCATGGGAGACCAAGAAGGATTCCAGCTCGAATGCAATGGTGGTTTTGCCGGCACCAGATAATCCAGTGAACCAAATGGTGCATCCCCTGAAGCCGCTTAGGTTGCCCAGGGTTTCACCCCGCTTGTCTCTGGAGACATGGTGTTGTTGTTCCACCACGTTTGTAGCCTTGTGGTTGTTGGTTGGCTTGATGCAGCAAGCGTTATCGGGCATGGTTGTTGGTGGTTGGAGGACAACGCAACGAAAAGTGTTTGTGAGGGGCAAAGCACTCTTATAAATAATAGTAAGTTATCTTATCTTATTTAGTAAGATTCCCTGGAATCCGTCGCTTGGGTAACACACCATTCAATTTACTATCATGCACTTCATGTCTTAAGGAGTGATTGTTTTATTTGAAGAAGGAAGTGGATAAAATCATTTACGATTAATTAATATTGCGTCGGCATTTGATTTGGTTTTGAAGAAAACTGTTATATTTTTTGTGTAAAACTTGCACTGAATCAATTCGAACTATTTCTTTTCTATTAACAGACTGGATTCATGTAAGAGGGATTACGCATACTAAGGAGTATTCAACCTTGGCGTATAGTTGTTATCAGTTTAGCAACAACAACGAAGTCGGCTACCCGCTATGGCTGTTAATTACTTTAATTTTTAATTACGCCTTAAAATGTTCAATGTTTCGATTGTCTTTATAATTAAGCAGTTAGTGGAATTATGTTTTTACAGCATAATTTCAAATGCTTTCTAATAATTGTTTTCTTATCAGCCGTCTTTTTAATCACTGACTGACAGTCCATTTGCGATATCAAAATTGCATAAACAGTTGGTGCGTGGGGTTTTCATGTATTGAAATTCTCTGCATTAATAATTGACTTTTTAAACGCAAAATGAATTATTATTCCTTTTTTTAGTTCCAAAATTGTTTGTGTCCGTACAATCGTTTAAGTATATTTAGATTGGTTAGGAATATCAAGGCTTATTTTTACATCACCGTTCTGCTCTACATTCACGAGTATAAAGTACTAACCATCAGATAAGTTACAAAACTACTGATAAGATAATGCGTGAGAAGTTAAAGTTTGATAAAAAAATATATTCAACTGTAGTGTATTTGATTATCACGTACTATTTGTTTTACAAGGTTTTTCTCTAATATATGAAAATTTCCTTGTATTGGTTTTAGATATCTATAAATGTTTCGAAAGGCACAAGTGGCCATTGATAATTTATAGGGAAATCAATTTCGACAAAGCAATATACCTGTTCCACACCAAACAATTACTGTTTTTATAAATATTCAGTAAATAAGGCTCTTTTTATTATGTGTAAAAGTCTTTTAATGAGGTGGTTGTTGGCTTGGTCAGCGGGTTAGGCAGTGGAGACCAGTGAGGTACTTATACCAAGAGTACCTTTTCTGCAGTAGAAGTGTTTACACTTTCCGTGGTTCGGAGCCCTCATTATGCTGTAGGTCCTCTTTGTCTGTGGTACTTTAAAACGCGCAACATATGCATATGAAAAAAGATTGCTACGTCTCGTAAAATACGAGGCACGCAAAGAAGTAAGAAAGTACTCTTACATATTCATACATTTTCCAGTGCTGACACTATCATCTATTTGTTACAGGTACTCAAATCAGCAAACAATTAGAGGAAAGTTTCCAACCTTATGTTTTCCTGGAAAATAAATAAAAATAATAACAAATAGCAATTTTATATATTGTACTTGTTGAATTCTGGAAATCAGTAAAAATAAATAAAATAAAATTTATATTTGGCAAAATGTGATTGCTTTAATATTAATATTGTGATTTTTTCATAAACTTTCAATTCTTCTCAAAATTTATTTTCTTGATAATTTTTAAAATTTCACATAGGCAGAGGGAATAAACACTTTAAATCGAAGATAAACGGGAACAAACATTTATTCGCTTAAATACACGAACTTGAACATAAATTATAATAACTTGCGAGCTGCAGGAAGAGATGCTTCCAGCTCAACAGATAAAATGCAACTATTTTTTTAACAAAAGATTTTCACAAAATTTAGCTATGATACGGAACAAAACTTTTAATTTTTTATGTCAACCCCAAGGATTCCACCAATCAAATTGCATATCTAAATTAACCAAAATTATTACAAATTTCTATAAACGACAATACCTTCCTTATAATTAAAGTTACATAAAAAAAGAACAAAACCAAATGTTCCTTGAAAATTTCCTCATAAATTGATACCTCGCACGACCTATTTCCAATATGACAATTAAATTTTTCAATAAATTAAATACGAGTAAATTAATATAAACATATTCAAAGTTAAAAAAATTAACACAAACGTTCCTTACATACATAGGAACATTATTTCAAATATATTTTTCTCTAAGTAAAAGTATTACATGCACAAATTAACATTATTATATGTAACTGCCAAATCATTACCTTTTTACTAATATTTGTGAAATTACAGCTCAAAAATGCACAGACAAGGTTGAAAAGTATCCTTTATGCTTTCCCAAAAATGAAGGGCAACATACAGTGGCGTGCGGTGACTTTTGAAGTGACGGATGCATTAGTATTAGGAAATTTTCAAATGGAATATCCGTGGTAGAAAGGGGGGGGGGGGTCCGGAAATTTTTTTGAAAAAACGGAAATAGAATGAGTTTCAAACAAATAACACTGTCGACTCATACCAAATTGCCTGAGGTTGAGTAAATAAATATCGCTTGTAATAGTTTATGTAGGTATGAGCAAATATGTCATAAAAACCATTCAAATTTATTAAAAAATGTTCCCTTAAATCACCATTTTCAGCTTGATCCTGGGTGTCTGTACTTGTACCCGGTTGTGGATTTACATCCATCGCGCGAAAAACTAAACTAAAAACAAAATCAAAACTTTCTCGAGTGAATGCCTAACGCTAATTATTTATAATAAATATAATTATAGCGCAAGTACCCGCATCAGGAAAGGAATTATTCAGTTACTTATATATCGAAACGTAGCTTTGCATAAGTAGATATTAGCGAAACGAAACCCTTTCGATTAGAGAACTGCTGGATTCAATTTTCATATTGCATCCAGCCACGATACACATACAGGGCTACTTGCTAGATATATTCGCCGCACTGCGCACTAGCCATCGCGTCGGCTATTCTATTAACTGCAGATAGCGTACGCCTAATACGGCGGATTCATTTATTGAATTGCATCCACTTGCACCGTCATCTTAGGCAGACCGGCGCAGCGCGCCGGGGGAACGCTGATAATTCAGCAGTTAGTGAAGGCTTTGGATTCAGCGTACACAGGTGCATCCGCGCCGTTGCCAGCAATGGTACTTTTTATAAAAATTTACAGTATTTTGAAAAGTTGTAAGAATTCGAAAGAAAAAATTGGAAATTCACTTAAAATATATACATTTAACTGCTAGCTGGAAATTTTAGGGGATGCATTGCTTCCCTTGCATCCATGGACCGCACGCCACTGGCAACATAACAACCTGTTTTGAAACCTGGAAATCAAGTTACACAGAAATGAAAGACCAAATTCCTGGATCGGAAAGCTAACATTTGTTATGTTCATTTTAAAATGTGCCGCTTTATATGAATTAATTTCTTAATTTGTTTGCCGCTTCGTAAGAATTAATAACGTTATTTTAATTGCAGTCTTATTTTGGGTTACCGTTTCGCTGTTTGTTTTGTTTTTCGAAGTTTAAGTTATGTTGACAGTTCCCTTTTGTAGGCTGCAAACTACGGATTCTTGTTTTTCTTGCGCGTGACCTCAAGCACTTCCGAGAACTCACGTGTCCCTTATTCTAGAACATTTCATCACATGTCGAAATAAGGTGCAACCTTTTTGGGGGAATGAGGGGTCGTGTTGCGTTTTTCAAGCAGTCAGTTTTCGATCTCTAATGACTCCGGTTCTCAGAAAACTCCATCAATCGGGGACCGTAATTACGTTAAGTGCTGCAGGGGCGGCTTTTGGGTTTTTTTTTCGAGGGGTATCCGTTATATGTGTTTCGTCTCGCTGTTCTACCAAGGGGTATTAAACAGACCATCGGCTACTCCCGGATTTAAAAGGAAACATTGGATTCAACCCCGGTAAAGGCAATTCTTGGTGAATAGACCGATCGCCGTTGGGAGGATTAATTTCGAAGACCAGCTCCCGTACCTCTGCGGCTATTTTTGTTGTACCATCGTTCGAAGAGTCTTGTCTTTCGCTCAACGTTAACAGCCTGTTGAAATTAACGTATTTTTCTGCATCTGGAAATCGCCATTGCATTGTGCCTACCTCGTTTTAAGCCATCCTCCGAAATTCAAGGTAAAGAACCAGTTTTTGTGTGCAGTGTAAAAGAAACCTTTTTTTTTGCGCAAACTTGCAAAATTCCACGATATTGAACTTGTTTTATGCAACCTAAAAGCGATCTTCAGTCGCCATTTATTTATTGTTAATGGTAAAAGATGTTAATACTGTAATTTTCTTGTAAACTCTACGCCATTGCCACACAGATTCATTGAAACATTCTAAATATTGTACGTCAACGGCGGCGAGTTTTGTGTTTTTTTTTTAGACGTTCAAATATTATTTGTAAACTCATAAAAATGCCATTTCCTGTCTTTTCTTTTTGTATCGCCATCTCAATAATTCCATTATATGTGTTTTAAAATTTACTGCCTCTTTTATTTTTGTGTGCTCTGTATTTTTTTGTATAAAAATTTTGCAAGCTCCAAATATATAGGAGGAGGCACAATAAAGGTAGGTTCCATTCCCGTAAGCTGTTCGCTTCTCGGCCTTCCATGAGGACCTACAAACAGCTGGATTTGGAAGGTGGCGCCCATTTATTTTGACTTACCCTGTACACAACTAAAGATTTTCTCCCATAAGCGATTTTCACGAACTCCCTCTACTCCTCTGAGCTAAGCTGTAGGCCCTTTTCCATCAAACTGGTTACGGATCGTCGAAAAAGCTCGATTGGCAACACATTTGCCACGTACTATTTGATTTATGTGTGATTAAACAATTCATTTTATACCGGGTAGCTTACATTAGCTTTTTTAGAATTAGCAGTAGGTTCATGTATCTCAATTAGAGCATGTTGTAACACAGCAATATAAAGGGTATATCAGAAATAGGTACAAATATTAAATCCGATGGTATGTATTTATTGTTCATCATAAACTTAATTTCGTTAGCATTCGTGTAAGCTCGCATTTCTTTCGTCTACATACCGTACAGTTCGCAGAATTCGGGGAACTACTGTGCTGCGCGCGCAACCTTTCAATTCTTCTGTTTCCGGTAGACTTCAACTGTAATGTTGATACACAAAATTCAAATCAAAGATAAGTAAAAACCTGGAAATTTAATGGCATGGTAAACGCTACCTAGTTGTTATGTTATGTTTATGGGATCATTCAGGCAATGAAATTGCCTCTCAACACTTCGACCTATAGATCTTTAGTGAAACCCTGCTAACCTAGTGTTACCCTTCAAGTCCTATAAGCTTCTTACGAACGTTAAGATCTTCCTGGGAGCATCTTTGCTCACTTCGTCAGGTGTTGTATACACTCTTCCGAGGTTTTGAAATCTTTGACGCGTTGCAGAGGGTAAGTTCTATTGTTTTTATCAAATCTTCACAGAAGCGACATAGGTTGCTCTCAGCTCTCTCACCCATTCAATCGAGTTTGAGTATCTCAGAGGGCAATGTCCAGTTAGAAGGTTTGCTATATCCCTTAGCTCCTGTTTGCCGATTTCAAGCAGTTCACATGCTCTGTTTGGCGAGTGATGTATCAATCTTTTCGCTTGCTTTAAGCCTGTAATATTGTTGCAATGAGAGGTCTTTTGAGACTCTTCCCATTTATTGACCTCTGCCTTTACGTGGCTTTTTGCTACGCCGCAGAAAGGCTCCGGACCAATGAAATTAGTCTTTCAAAGCGTATTTTTGCAAGGCTATCGGCTTCGTCATTTCCAGTGATGCCCTTATGGCCTGGCACCCACATCAAGGTGACCTTGTTGTTCTTTGCCAGTTTGTAGACATTTCCAGGCAATTCCAGACTCAAGAGTGTAAGAACTCAGAGCTTCAAGTGCTGAAACTATATTGATTCTAGCTCTACTATAGACTTTGCTTAGGCATATTTGAGCATAGATACCTATAGCTTGGGTCTCCACTTGGAGGATTGTAGGAACTTGTTCCAAGGCTATTGACAGCCTTACTCCTAGGCCATAGACGCCTATGCTCACGCCGGTGGTTGTTTTGGATCCCTCCATGTTCCACACGATTGATTCCTTTTCTAGAGTTGCTTCTCCCGAGCTCCATGTTTGGCGGTCATGAATAACCACTTATAAAAACGCTACCTTATCCGCATCTCTTTCATTAACTTCTTGCTTGGTTTCCGAAATTGACATTCTTAACTACATTATTTTTCTTATTTCTTTCTAGTTTGATTTTTAATATGTATCTCGCTTCGCGAAACCTTTTTTCCTCTCCCAGTCTACCTCTTTAGTCTACCTCTTTCTTTAATAGATCCCCTTTCAGGGGTTTATCTCTTCCCCATAACTCTTTAGTTGATCATTGATACCTCTTATATCGCCTTTCGTGTTGGTAACATCTCCTCTGTTTTCATTTAACTGTGAGTTCATAAGCACAAGTAATTTTCCAATCTGCCTATAACAATAGGCGTCTCACACTCTTTTGTGTTGGAATTTTCAGCATTACCATTGTTATGTTCATCTGATTGTTCCGCTCTATCTGGACTAGAGCAGTATTTTAATTGCCGCTTCACAGGAATTAAAATTCTATTTTAATGACCATTTTTATGTTGATTTTCATTATTTTCAAATATTTAATTTATGAGAGGCCACTTTCGAAACCTAATCTAACGCTTGACATGTTTGTAACGGCGACCAAAATATTTCCGAGGATTCCTTTGTTAGCAACACTAGCCTTCTAGATATTGCCTTTTAAGCTTTTCTCGGAAAACGCACGTGTCAATTTCGTTCTAGAACAAATTAGGCTGGGAGATGTTTTTGCGGCGAGGGGGAAAGGTTTGGTAGGCACTAAACTTTGGGTATTGACGGACGGATTATCGAAGACCAGGGTTTTCTTCGCGGTTCTTCTGCTAAACTGAGTTTTATCGTAACGTATTTTTTTTTGGGCAAATAGAATCTCGACCAAGTCGGATTTAAATAAAAATTAGCAGAGTGTTAAGCTTTGGTGCATGGACAATTAAATGTAAACGTCCTTTCGATCTTGATCGGATATAAGCGACTTGAAAACCCGTGAAGTTGTGCTTCTTGGAGCTGTTGTTTCAACCGTCTGAACCCCTTTGGGAAGCAATCTAATCCCCAGGGACGTACCAGCAATTATTTCGTCCCAAAGTCTCCCGAGGAACGTCGCCTACCTTTTTCCCGGACCTGAAAATACCCCCAGACTGTACCTGCATCTGGAAAACAACCCAGAAATTGTGCCTGCCTCTCTTTCTACTCCATTCACCGAAAGTCAAGGTAAAGGAATTGGTTTTTTTGTGTTGTAAAAAAAAATCCTTGTACGCGTTAACCTGCAAAATTCTAAGTGATGGAACCTTTTTTTTAATGCGACAAGAGGCGACCTGCAGTTGTCGTTTGTCATTTCTTTTTGTTTGCTGTTAATTGTAAAAAGAAATTACATAGTGTATTATTCTTGTAAGCTCAGACGCCACTGGCCACGTAGATTTGTTGAAAGATTTTAAATATCGGAAGCCATGGGCGGCGAGCTCCCCCTTAATCGAACGTTCCTTTTAACCGATTGTTGTATTGAGTAAAATATTACTACTTGCTGTCATATTTTTTGTACCGTCGTTTACTCTCAAAAGGATAATTATATGTGTTTTGAAATTATTACATCTTTCATTATTGTATATTTTGTATTTGTGTGTGTACGAATTTTGCAAGCTTTATAAACAGGAGGGAGGCACAATAAAGGTGAGTTCGATTCCCGTAAGCTGCTGGATAGGAATTCAGTTTAAACACAGACAAACAACCATTTTGTAAAATCGATTACAGAACCATACTGTAAATTAAAATACCTAATTGTATAAAACGAGAAGTAGATAAGTTTATTGTAGAATTCGCAACTAATACACTGTATTTAACTAAAAATAAATGCAACAGGACGATATTGATGCAGTTTTATAAAACATTTATTTTTCTAGTATTTTGTAAAAACAAACATGTTACTAATTATGATATTACCATTTAGGCAGATACATTTCGAGATCTAATTTTAATAAAATAGCAAACAATTCGTTCAAACTTTATCTATTTTTGAACAATTATGACTTTATCATAATTTATAATACTAAAATAAAAGTAAATACAAGTTATAGTTGTAAACCACTATTACGGCGAAACATTAGAAAGGTATTAGTTAGGCTGTTATACTATAAATCCCACAAAGCGTAAATATGTGAAAATTGCTTGATCCCGAGAAGGACGTTTTAATATTACAGGTATATATATTTTTTATAAAGTATTTGAACTTTTACGACCAATTGCAATTTTTTCAATTTTAGACCAGCCGTGAAATAATTCTACAAATCAGAGACAAAAAATTAATCAAATACAGGGTGTTCCACGACGGAGGTCACTACTTCGTGTACGTTATGCCCTAAGGTAAACCGTTTTCAAAATACAGAGTGTTAAAATATTATTTATTAAATAACTACAATTTCAGGAAAGCCAATATTAATTTTTAGTTTAGTTTAAATGCACTATAAAGATTGTTCAAAATTCCATACGACTAGCGAAATCTGTAGGTAAGAGGGCTTGAACAGGCTGGATGTGAAATGGATGTAAACCATGACGTTTTAATGTTTGCATTCGTGTCCCATGACGCGATGTCACTAGGAGAGGTGACAAAAAGTCGAAACTAAAGAGTAATCATTTTCTCTAGATCGACTATTAAATATGATATGGCCTGTTTTAGTTTAATACTGAATGATATTAAGTGGTATTTGATACAAACTGTCTACGTTACTATGGAAATAATATTATTTACTTGTTTGTCAAACAGTAAAGCACCTTAAAATTGATTTCTCTGCTTGCGCTTATTAACAGTCTTGATAATGTTTATTTTTAATCGCGAGAGTACGCCGATATCCATTACATGTAAGGTTTATGTGATGGAAACTCAGTAGCAGCTGCTCGAGAATATGGATTGAGATTTCCATATTTGCGACTACCAAACCGACGAGTTTTCCAACAAGTGTACAACCATCTACGTGAATACGGAACTTTCCCGAAACCGCCGACTGTGTGTCCAATACAGCAAGGACTAGACAATGAAGACAACATACTGCGAGAAATAATATAATAATAATATAATAATAATAATAATAATAATCCCAGCACCTCGGTTCGTCGTGTATCTGCACAAGTTAATGTACCACGAATGCGAGTTTGAAGAACATTAAAACATGACGGTTTATATCCATTTCATAACCAGCCTGTGCAAGCCCTCTTATCTACAGATTTCACTAGTCGTATGAAATTTTGCCGCTGGATCATTCAAAATCGATACCTACGTAATAGAATTTTATTCACGGATGAGGCAACATTTACAAGAAATGGATTAATTAACAGAAAGAACAGCCATTCTTGGGATTTAGGGAATCCACACCAAATCGTGACAAATTATCAACATACTAAAATTTAATTTGATCAAATTTGCTGCAAACTGTTTACAAAATGGTTTTATGTCGAATGTTGAAAGACAATAACCCGGGCATTTAAAAACTATTTATCAATATCGTAAAATTTTAAGCGCTTTAAGATTACCAGTGGGTGTTTGTGTGCTTGGCCAAGCAGCATTTTAAATCTTTCTAAAGTAAAGAAAAAAGAAAGCAGATATGTTCCTAAACTTATTTACAGGTAGTCTAATGGGTTGCAGATATTCACATTGGTAATTTTAGGGAAATCTGCTGGCTTATTTCTTGTTTCTTAGGCCTGTATGACACAGCACAGAATTTTGTTCAGTGGTTTCACAAAATTCTGTGTCGTCGTCGTCTCATACAGCAAAATTTTGTACAAAATTCTGTAGATTCATGTTGTAAAACCTACTGAATTTGGAGTATTGGTGGTTCACGAGAAACGCTTACGGAAGGGAATTCGAACGTAGTTGTGTACAGAGTAGTCACCTTCCAAATCACAGCTGATTGTAGGTCCTCGTGGAAGGCCGAGAAGCCAACAGCTTACGGGAATGGAACTTACCTTTCTTGTGCCCTCTCCTATATATAAAGCTTATAAAGTTCATGAATAATACAATAAAATACACAAATACAGAATTTTGTTCAAAGTTTCGTTCAAAATTTGTCGAAAATTTTGATCATAGTTTTGTACCAAATTCTGCAAAACACGAAATTATACGGAAGAAACATTTATACAAAATTCTGTCTGTGAGCATGCGTAAATAGGCGCAAGTTACGTCGACATCTGTGAGAAAACTGTCAAAATAATCATGTTACTGTAGATAAGGTAGAAATCTATCAAGATTTAATAATAATTGTTTATTTTTGTTTGCATAACTTCGAATTTTGTTATCTTTTCGTGGCTTGTATTATTTTTGTGTTTTCGGGAAGGTTTTTTTTTGTTTAGTTATATTAAGTTTGTGTAGAATGGCTAGCGTTGAGATAGTTTTACGGGGGTACACGTGGTAAAACATTTAGGTCTTTGCCCTCTGTGATCATTAATGAACACTAGAAAGTGCTCGTTTGCGCATCGATTTGAAGTTATGTCTGAACAAAATTCTATAGACTTTAGAGCACGATCTACAGATTTGTTCTGTATGACACGGCACAGAATTTTGCTGTATGATACGGCACAGAATTTTGTAAAAACACTTTGAACAAAATTTTGTACAACATTCTGTGCTGGCCTTAGAACAAACAAGAAAAACAACTATGGGATAAACAAAGGATTGTTGGAACGTCCAAACCGTCCACCTGGCTTGCGATATTTATTTTACTAATCACACAGATCTGCGCAGCCAGTGACGTTCCAGTTTACAGCAATTAATTAAACTTAAACCTTAACGAATATTGAAACGATAGGCAACTGAAGGTTGCCTTGCTTTTAATATTACAAGGGAATTAAACTGTTCTATTTCTTAGTTATTAACGAAACACTGATAAACAGGGGAAAACAATCACTGTATGGTACATTGGCAAGTTTTACCTTGGTTTTCTTCAGTAGGGAGTAGAGAGAGGCACAATTAGGGTGTTTTTAGGTTCTTCAGGAAGCAGGCAAGATTCGCGGGCACGCCCCTGAACGCCTGAACGCTAGATCACTGTGGAGACTACGTTACGAGCCAAGACTTTCTTCGAAATAAAAAACAAAGACGAGGACTTCAGGAGCCAAAATCTCCGCTGCTGTACAGGATTATCACTTGCAACGGCTCAATGGAGGCTGCCACGGGGTTGAAGGCTTGAATCCGACACAAATCGAGAAAGCAATTTCACTAAATTGTCTTTACAAAAAGCTGACACTCTGCTAATATTTTTAATCCGACACAAGTCGAGAATTCTTTTGCCCCAGGCAAGAAAACAACACGACATATTAATTTAGCACAGGCGTTGCCATAAAACTCCGCCTCCAAAATCCACGTGCCTTCACCCTCAAAAGCTAGCGGTCACTCTTTTTGTCTTATTTGTCGTCGGCGTTGAGATTTTAACGAGCAACCGGGTCGGGCGAAGGTGTTAAATCGACTGACTAGAAAACGCAACACGAATCTGCAATAGCTAGAAGATTTCACTATATGGCGAAATATGGTGCAAGAATTCTTGAACATAATCCAGTACGTGGAACTTCCGGGCCATTCTGCAGAAAAGGATTCTAAGAACTGTTTTCGGTCGACATAAACAGACTAAACATGCACGACAAGCGTTCCCCTGCCGGAAGCTTCGCAAAAGTGACCTCCCATAAATTAATCTTCGAAAAGAATAAAACAGTAATAAGTCTAAGAGCGGCAATTAAAATAAGATTCTCATTCATAAGAAGCTGCAAAATCAAACGAACATAACAAGTGTGTTTGCTTTGTCGTGTGTTCATGTAAAATCAATAAATAAAAGCGCTACAAACTTATGCATTAACCTAATATTATAAAATCTTGTTAGAATTCTACTTTATCGACAGTTTTCTCACAGATGTCAACGTAACTTGCACCTATTTGCGCATGCTCACAGACAGAATTTTTACCAAAATTCTGTGCAGTATCATACAGGCCTTACTCGGAACATAATTTTTAAAATTTTGTGCGTGAGCATCCGCAAATAGGTTGACATCTGTGAGAAAACTGTCTAAATAATCATGTGACTGTCGATAATGAAGAATTCTATTAACGTTTCGGTTGATGCATAAGTTCGTAACGCTTTTATTTATTTTACATGAACGCATGACAAAGCAAACAAGCTGCAGCAGTAATGAACCCGAGCGAGGTAAGAGAAAGTACATGGAGTGTCGGTAGGCGGGGTAAACAATGTTTCTCTGCCCTCTATGATTGTTGATAAACACTAAGAATTGCTCGTTTGCACATCGTTGCGACGCCGACTTTGAAAAAAATTCTGTAGGTTTTAGAACAAGGGTCTCCAAACTTTTTAGCCTGTGGGCCACGCTGCTTCCTCCACTAAGTCCCAAGGGTCAAGACCTAGCTAGCTCATCGTACCAGCATACTGTAGTTTTGAATTACGAGCAAATTTTCGTACTGGGACTGCCGGCGAGTGAGATATATATGGCGTGCGGCGCGGGGGTGAACTCCGGTCCGTTCGCAATTTTGGTTGGTACTTACGGGCAAGTGTCATGGACATTTCATTGCGCGCGCTGTGCGTTACGTATTGTTACGACTACTTACGACCATGCTAAATGTATAGTAGTGACATCTTGCGGAGAGTAGAGAAGTTAACTGCAGGACGTGGCAAAGCTACAGTAGTACAGCGCCATCTTGTGGGAGCGGCGGAATTACGCAAAAATGTCAATTATGCTTGGATAGTCGAAGTATACAACGCCATCTTGTACCGAGTAGCAGAGCTAGAGCATGTTCTGGAAAAGCTCTGCTGCGTGATCGCTTGTCTGGAAGATTCGAGTACTATTGACAGTTTTTGAATATGTTCTACGCACCGAGGAAGCTTGGTACAAATACGGGAGACAATGGAGAGTTGGACAGTTCCAAAATTTGAATTCGGAGCGACAAGTGCGATCTGAAAAGCGAAATATAGTGCGACTAATGTGTTTTGTGACTATAATTTCTTAGTGAAAATATAGTATGTTTAAATGTGAGTGTTTACTATAATTAAAAGTGTCTTGAAAAATTCAGTGCATTCTGTTTACATCAGAACAACTGGTCTTAGTAGTATTAATTGGCATTATTTTGATTTGAAGTTACGTCCCATTTGTGTGGATTTGTATAAATATGGAAAAGAAACGAAAGATAGATAGTGAGTGTAGAACATTTAGAGAGTAATGGGGATATCTATATTTCGTGATTGAGTCAAGTAATAAGGCAATGTGTATAATTTGCAATTAAACAATATGAGTCCTCAAAGAATACAATATAAAACGTCATTATGAGACTAAACATTCTCAGAATTACTCCAAATTTACAGGAAGCCTGCGGTTAGAAAATTATGAATCCTGAAACGTGGGTTGAAATCTCAACAATAATTGTTGTTTAAGAAAGTAAATGCTGATCACGAAGCAGCAACTCGTGCTAGTTTCCGCGTGGTTCATTCAATAGCGAAACAAAGGAAACCATTTACCATTGCATGATTGCAGCAGCAGAAGAAATGTGTCCAGAAAAAACTAATTTATTTAAAAACATCAGTTTGTCAGCAAACACTGTGGCTCGAATAATAGATGATATTGCAGAAAATATATTAACTCAATTGTCTGACAAAAATCGACACTTAGAGTGGTTCTCTTTGGCCCTGAATGAGTCAACAGATGTTTCAGATACTGCTCAGGTGTTACTTGTTACTCGAGGGATAGATAACAATTATGAAGTGTATAAAGAGCTTCTTGACCTTCATAGCATTCACGGTACGACCACTGGAGAAGATATTTTTAAAGGAGCTGAAAATACTATTCAGAGAAACAATGTTCAATGGAAAAACTTGAAGTGTATCACTACTGATGTTGGCAAAAACATGTATGAAAAAAATAAACGTGTCGTTGCTCTCGTATCAAAGGCCGTAGAAAATGGCGGAGGTTCAAAACCATTAATCGTACATTGCACCATTCATCAAGAGTCTTTGTGCGGAAAATGCTTGGATATGTCAGAAGTTTTACAGCCAGTCATGTGAGCTGTCAATTATATCCGATCACACGCGCTCAATCATCGTCAATTCCGCGAGTTTATTGAAGAGATTGGAGAAAATTACTTACCATATTATACTGTAGTACGCTGGCTTAGCTGCGGAAAAGTTCTAACGCAATTTTTTGAGCTCCGAGCAACAGTCGAAATTTTCTTGAATAAAAGGAATCGTCCTCTGGCTGAGTTACAAAACAATGAGTGGTTATGGAAGTTATCATTTTACACATTTAACTAAACATATGAATGACTTTAATTTAAAATACAAGGAGAAAACCAACTTCTCTTCATATTAAGTCCTTTCGACAAAAAATGTTTTGTTTCAATCTCAATTGAACAAAAAATGTTTCACACATTTTAATACATTCAGTCAGCAAATTGAGACTCCGTTTCCGGTAGATTTCGCAATTGAAGATTTGGGTGCTTTAAAAATACATTTTGAGCCTCGATTTTCAGATTTTGATGCAATTGCAACCGATATCAAGATATTTGAAAATCCTTTTAACGTTGATATACGAGGGTTGCCTTTTATATTTCGGGATTAGAGAACAAAAACAAATATTTATCATCGAAAATGGTTTTACTGTTTTTCAAAATATTCTCCATGAAGATCAATACACTTTTGCATGCGTCTGAACCAATTTTCGAAGCACTTTTTCCACTCCGATTGAGGTATCTCCAAAACATGTATTTTGAACGCATCAACCACTTCTTCAGGTGTCGAAAAACGTTGACCTCGCAATTTATTTTTGATGTTCGGGAATAAAAAGAAGTCATTGGGTGCCAAATTTGGACTATACGGCGGATGACTCACCAAATCGACGTTTTGAGTGCTCAAAAAATCACTTGTTCGAGCCGATGTGTGAGAGCTCGCATTGTCGTGGTGGAGAATGATCCGTCTTCGGGGGTTGGTTTTCCTGATTTCTCCGAAGACTGGTGGCAAACAAATGGTTGTGTACCATTCAAAATTAAACGGTCTACGTTGCACCAACGGTACTGTTGAGACGTGTCCAGTTTTTCCGAAAATACAGGCTACCATTCTTCGAAGTGCTTCGAGCACGAACGACTTTTGTTGGGTTTGGCTCGTCTTGGAAGACCCATACAGTCGACTGCTGTTTGCTTTCGGGCTCATACGCGTAGATCCATGATTCGTCACCTGTCACGATGTCATACACATGTTTTGAAGCACCGCAATCGAATTTTTGGAGCATTTTTTGCGACCAATTGACACGAGCTTGTTTTTGAGCGATTGTCAAATTATGTGGGATCCAACGCGAACAAATCTTTTTTACCGGCAAGTGTTCATGCAATATTGCATGTATGCTGGTCCCACTAATGTCCAAGGATACCTCAATCTCATGATAAGTCACATGACGATCTTGCAGTATCAGTTCACGCACCGCATCAATATTTTTCGGAACAACAAACGATTTTGTACGAGCTTCACGAAATTCGTCGTTGAGCGAACTACAGCCACGATTGAATTCGGTAAACCATCGATAAAAACTGGTCTTCGACGGTGCTTCATCGCCAAAAATCGAATAAAATTCATCGATGCACTGTCCACGTCGAAAGTTGTGAAACCTAATCGCACGAAAATGTTCACGATTTAATTCCATTTTTTGGCCGATATGATGTAACGTTCCGATTTTGTACGCCTCATTGTTTTGCTTTAGATTTTCAGTTTCGCAATTTGGGTTGCATAAATTTTGAATATTTTTGGGATTCGACGTTTAGCTTTTACTTGTTGGATGGTATGCTACGCGGATCGGGGAGTTAGTTGAGAAATCCTCGTGGTAGTGCACGCAACTCCGGTTGTATTTAGCTGTTGTAAGCTAGGGATGGATCTCCCAATTTATCACCTTAGTTGTTAGAGGAATTTATCCTTATGCCGTCCGTTCCTTGGGATTGGGTGCCCTCTTTGGAGGAACGCTAGGGCGTGTATGAGAATTAATTTTCCTAGGGTTTTTTTCCCAATTTGATTGTGCCATTGACCTAGACTTTATAGGTTCCCTAGCGCCGAAAATTTCATCGTACGGTAAGAATGAAATTTAAGCTTTTGTTTTTTATTGCAATTTTCCTTGAATTTATTTGGGCGTCTTTTCCCGTATGGACTTTCTACCGTTTGGAAGTTGCTCCCGCTCGAGTTTTCAACATTTAATTTGGATTTATTTTGCATTCAAGGACATCTTGTTCAATTTGAAGCAGAGGAGGTCTGGCGAACGTTCAATGGATTCGTTTATCGCAGAGAGAATCGAAGTGCGAATAATCGATTTCAACAATGTGTTTCCACACAGGTGCGGGTATGTGCGCATGATAATGTTCCGTGGTAATAACAATTTGAATTGTTGAACTTATACGAGGTGCGTTCGATGAATCTGTACTTTTCAGGTTTAATTTGGAAATTGTCGTCGGACTTGTTATAATTTAAATTTTGGGAAATATTGCGACCGGTTAAACATTTTATTGAATTACATTGTTAGGTCTATTATATTTGAATTTAGGTATTGAGTAACGAGATCTCGTCGACTTCGAATACTTGGTAATTTAGTTGCGTTGTATAGATTTTGTATTTTTGATTATTATAATAACTTAAATTTGTTCTTTCGTGTTATTGCGTCCCGTAAATTATCTTGTCGATTTATATAAATAATGTTCTCTTTTAATAATTGTGTGTGTTACCCTGTTGTTAATCTTCCAGCTTGTTGATCTTGTTGTCGTTTGCTGTGCATTAAAAGTTTAATTGTCCGGACTTTCTTGTTTGATTGTGTTTTTCTTTTCCAATAGTTTTTCTAAGTTTGCAATCGTCAAAGGTAAGTTAGACTCCAGGGAGGTTCGTTTTATCCATCGTGACATCGTCGAGGGCTAAGTTTAATTTTCAAAACAGGTGGCGCCTAGGCTTTTTTTTTATTTTACCCTCCCTTCTTCGACTTGAGCTGGTCTACCCTTACTCTCGACACCTGCAACTTACCGGTGTTTTTTTCATTGCCCTTGTTAGTCAGTAGTATTGTTGTTCCCAACTAGGCGTTACAATGAATTTTTCAAGTTACTGTAAGCAAACACAAATAGCGCTCGTACGTCAAAACGTTCCGAGTACGTATACCGTCAAAAATGTCAAACTTGACGATAGAGAGGTCAGTTGCCAGATGGCAGCACTAGAGTTGCCCAATCCCTCATCATCATCATCATCTGACATGGAGCCGACTCGAGGGTCAATCCTGGATACGCCAGGCCCACCCCATGCCAGTAAGTGGGTAGGGATTCAAGGGTAGGGTGGGATCGGGTGGGGCATTGCCCAACGTTAACATCTCTGCAATGCCTACCGCAAGACACCGCAGTTGCAACACCGGGTAGTTAGTAAGCTACGCATCAATGGGTTGTTGAGTACGTACCGTTATGCTCTTAAGCATTTGAACCTACTAACTTTGATAGCAAAGCTTCACAATGTTCTGATTTCACATTTATCTCGTCTTCTAAGGTTACATAGTGCACCTATCTTAGTGTCCTACGATCTAATAGTTTCTTAATAGGTACTCCCTGACTGAGTTAAACTGACCTTTATGCGATTACGCCTCTGAGCCTAATATCTTGGGGATCGAGATTTACAGTGTTCGTAGGTCTTATCTAGTTAATTCGATTATGCATTTGACCCTAATAAACTTTGGTATCAAAGTTTCACAGTGTTCTTATTTCACATCTATCTATTGTGCTAAGGTTACTGATTGCACATCTCTGAGTTTCCTAATAACTAATAACCTACTTAAGATATTCTCCCAAACTTAGTCACACTCTCCGTTATGCGATTATACTTTTGACCCCAATAAGCCCTGATGTCAAAGTTTCCACCGTGTTCGTAGCTCCCATCTGGCCATTGGTTTAAGGGAACAGAGTGCTCCTATCTTACGGTCCTAATAACTAATTAACCACTTAATATTTGCCGCACTGAATACCATTGTTTTACCACTTAGTTGGAAGGTCGATCCTGGATTGTAGTTCTTTAGTATCCCCAACCCTCCCCTCTGCCGTTGACAGCCAAATAGCCATCGTTTTCCTGCCCACTGGTAGCTGCGTCTCTCCCTCTCCTCCCCTACTCACCCTCTCACCGCCACCTCCTCCTCGGCATCCCGGCTCTCTTCAGTCGACTCCTGAGCGGACTCCTCAGCCAACGCACACACCCCTCCCACCCCTCTTCGGACATCCTCCCCTCGTCCTGCCCAGTCCTCCCATGTCTCCTCAGGCATGCCGGCGCCCTGCATATCCCCCCCCCC
>JABXWE010009987.1:0-22406 GCA_014611495.1 Limonius californicus
AGTGCAAGGCCATGGTATTGTGATGAAAAGTAGAAAATTTGTTTTTCGACATTTGTCAAAATGCTTCATGTAATGTCGGCCTACTAATTAAATTCTCCATAAATGCAAAGACATCGTCAACGTTGCCAAGTATAATATTCTTTAAGTGTGAGGAAACTAAGCACTATAGGAAGTTCGTGTTAGTGTTTTTGAGGACTATATTTCTTACAGAAGAGTGCTACCTGAAGTTTTTAAGGTATTTAAAGGACACCCTGTATACCTTGAATATATCTTGTATTGCCAGTACGTGTCAGCTAAGATATTTATTTATATAGTATGATTAAAAACATTCGAGCAAGGTTGGCTGTGGAAAACAAAGCATATGTTTTCATTTAAGCCACAGAGTTTGTAACTAAAACTAAAAGGGTGATGCGTTGTATAGAGCTTTGTGCGCTGATCCGAGGTGAGCGAGGGGGGACGTGAATCATGGAGATGATTTGGCAACTCCATGATTCTTAAAAAAAATTGTGTTTTTTTAAAATAGTTTTTCCTCCTCTATCCAATCCAATCAACATTATTTTCGCTACAAAAGCAAAGGAAAATACTGTAGGTATAAGAATTTTGAAAATTTTCATTTACTTATTACAAGCAACACTTGCTGTTATCCTTATAAATTTGCCTTATATGCACTATTAATAATAGTACTCTTTTCTGCAGCTCAAAAACCAATCTAAAATAACCGAAAGATTTATAAATGTATCACTCCTATTCTAAACAAAGTATTTAATGTAGAATAAAAGAACAACTACCCTCTTATGTAAAAAGCGTTTTTACATACACCACTGAGTGGCGGATGCTTACTAAAGATATCCACAAATCGATACGTAAGATACATGCTTAAAATAGAAACATGTAACACTGGAAAGCGGCGAAGCTATTAACTATGGGGACCGTGTGGAATTTAATGCTAAAAGAATTGTACAGGTGCTATATTACACTTGGCATATTCATATGCGTTTGTGCTGCTATAAAATGGAGTAGATGTGCAACAACAATTTGTGAATTGTTCCAAAGAGCGTGCTTTTTACTCTAAAAATATCATATTAGTAGGGAATTTTGCATAAAACGTTTCGGGAGCTTGAAAAGTGAAAATTTTGTTTTAGATTATTTTCCGTTGCAAGCTTATATGTAACTGGGGAATTTCCATTCTTACACTTGCGATTTGTTTTAAATCTTCATTTGAAATGTTACCAAAGATAGATAAAGTATTTGTGACGCTGAAGTTGAGAGTCGGTTATCTGAAAGTCTGAATTTCTTGTTTGAATTTCATCCATGCTCATAATATGTAAGTTAATATGTAATTCCTTCATGTAATTATAACCCGTCGAATATAATCAAGGTAGTCGAAAAACCCAATGCAGAAATTTTTAAACTTTTCTAGAAAACTTTTTAGGCAAAGAAGTCCTTCTTACATACCTATAATAATAATTCCCGTTTATAACGATATATAATCTTGGAAGAGTAGCACGTATAGCTGCTAGTACGCTTCATCTGCCTATTATTGCCCCGAATGTTATCTATACTTACGTCTTTAAAACTTACTCGGCCTAGGGCTACATACTCGCCGAACGCAATATTTAGAGCTGGTGTAATCGAGAAGATGTGTCAATAAATGCGGTTACAAAGCATTGTCACCTCAGTGAAACTACAGAACAAGAATCTGCTAAAACAGGAGCTAAACCACTAACGTTGTGCTAAATATATCAAAAGAAATGTTTACTCAATTAAACGAATGTCTCATGCAAATCAGCAGAGGAATTTGGAACCATTTTACTCGTAACTAATATGGCAGAAGAGATATTGTGCATAAAGCAGATTTCGTCACTAGAATACAAAAAGTCAGGATACAAGTCATACGATTTCGTGAGAAATTATGGAGATGATCCAACGGTGGAGACAGTAGCCTGAAGAACTATATCATGCAAACTGTTTTAACTAAAACTGGTACAGTTATACCGCAAAATTATGTCATTTAATTGGTTAATACTACCCATAAACATATCAAACAATAACAAGTATTAGTTAATATCAGAGGTAGCAAGGACTCAAAGTCATTTATTGTAAAACTGCTGGCTTTAAGAGTAATTTGCAACAGTGCATATGCAGTGTATTCAGAAAATATATGCTTACACCAGTACTATAAGTATTTTGTACTTCTTCTTCTTCTTCAGCCTGTAGACGTCCATTCTTGGACATAGGCCTTTTCTATTTTCTTCCATGTATGTTTGCTTTGGGAAGTTGCATCCAGTTCTCAGCTGGGCGTTGAATGTCATCTCGCCACCTCACCTGTGGACGACCCACACTGCGTTTTGTTTCTCGTGGTCTCCATTTCACGACTGCTTTTGTCCATTTGATGTCATCTCGCAACATGGCCTACCCAACGCGATTTGTTTCGTGCAATGCGTTCCATTACATCAGTAATTCGAGTCTTCCTTCTGATGTCGTCGTTCCTCACTCTATCTCTTAAGCTGATCCCCAACATCGCAGGCACCATTGCTTTTTGACATATTCGAAGACGACTCACACTACTCTTTGTTAATGTCGTAGTTTTGAGCCGATACGTCCTGACTGGTAATACGCATGTGTCATAAACTGCACACTTGAAGGTAATAGGAACTTTTGGATCTTTTAGGACGTATCGGAGTTTGCCGAATGACGCCCAGGTCAGACAGATTCTTCTGGTAATCTCGGTAGTCTGATTTTCCTTCCCTAGTCTGATATTGTGATCTGGGTTCTTCCACCAATTCCGAAGTGTTATTGTTCAATGTGACTTGTATGTTGTTCGGGCCCATTATTTTTGTTATATGGAGATTTATCTCTAGATACACTTCTCCTGAAGCCTTTCCAAACTCACCTAGCACTTGCTCGAGTTCGGTTGGGGCATTGCTCACGAGTACGATGTCATCTGCAAATCGGAGATGATTTAAATATTTTCCTTCGACTTTGATTTCTTTATTTTACCATGTCAGCTTTTTAATAACGTCTTCCAGCACTAGCGTGAATAGTTTCGGTGATATTATGTCACGCTGCCGGATACCTCCTTTGATGGATATCTTTACTGTGCAAATACCTTGTTAGATTTTCACGTGGAGAGTATCATGCTCGTAGATGTTTCTGATGATGTGTAAGTACCTGGAATCCATTCTGGCCTTATTCCTAGTCTAGACTAGATCTAATCGAATGATTTCTTGTTGTCAACGACTCCGGGGTGTAGCGGGAGATTATAGTCGGTGCAATTTTCGAATACTGTGCGCATTGTTTGAATACGATCGATTGTGCTGACACCTTTTCTGAACCCAGCTTGTTCTATGGGTTGGTAGAAGTCGGACTTACTGTTGAGGCGACTGGTTATTATTTTGGTGAGTAGTTTATAGAAAACAAACACCAGGCTGATAGATCTGTAATTTTCAATGTTTGTGCAGTCCCCTTTCTTGAAGAGTAGAACAACCACGACATTTCTCCATGCATCGGGAAGTTTTTCTTCTTACAGGCATTTGTTTAACAGTGTGACAATTGCTCTTTACGAGGTAGTCCCTCCAATCTCCAACATTATACTCGTTATTTGGTCTTCGCCCAGGGCTTTAATGTTTTTCATCTATTGTAAAGTTGTTCTCAATTCGACTAGATGTATTTCTGGGATGTTTTCGGATTGTACGCTTAGGACTACTTGGTTTTGTTGCTCGTTATAATTTAGATGGTCTGGTCTCAATCGACTGGTTACATAGTTTCTGGCAGAAGTGTCGTATGATAACGGGAATTTTTATCTTAAAATGCACTATTACCCTTAAAGTAAAATACTAATATTATATACACCTTATCCAGAAAAAGTAATTAATAATTACTGTTTCATCTCTTTAAATACACACACAATGTAAACAATTGCGTTACAGAACCGCATGCACACTCCTAAAAATTATAAATTTTGCAGATGTTATTCTTCACTTACGAAGAAGGAAACGTATGTTAAATTCACCTTCATGGAAAATTTATTCCTTGATCACACTCTTTTGCTGAACGGAGCGCGATGCCCATGGATTAGCTAAAAGGAACTTAAATGAATTCCCATATTATCAAAAAGAAAGAAATTGAAATTTCCAAATAATTAGAAACTACTACTTTCGTTAGCAATGGCACCATAAAGGATATTGAAAGTTAATGTAGAATAATGAGGCAGGATCAAAACAGAAACAAGTTATAGCTATCTTTAAGCAATAGGCAGTATTAGAATATGTACAAGAAATTAAATGTCTACTGTACTATGTAACATTTTATCAAACAGCACAAGACTTTATACACGTATTTTGCTCTGATTTGATGACTATAAAAATCTTGATTATTTACAATGGACTCGCCGATACGGGGAGAGTTGGTAGTACCAAATAACCCAACCCTACATAAAATATTTTCTGAGAATATTGATATTGAGTTTTTGAAATTTAGCTTATTTGATACTACCGATGTTGTATCTGACTATTTCTCTACAGGTAGTTCATTTGAACGTGACACTACTTTGATTAATATGTATTAATGCCCTGACTTTAAACTGCGCTTCAAATGAACAAATAAATTGTAGAACAGTAAATAAGGAATAACATATACTACATTTTAAGCGCTCAATCGTTTTACTACTTATTTTGGTCGTGTTTGCAACATCTAAAGTACATTTAATGAAAAATGTATTAATGCTAAGATAGTTCAAAGGTGGATGGTTAATTAAAGAAATCCTTAAATAGTATGCTCGAGTTGTTTTGACCAACATCAATCTATATTATATTTGAGTTTTTGAAGTTCTGAATTCTTTGTAATAGAGTATTATGTACGAGGGAAAGTGAATTGGGAAATAATTGAGCACATTCATATTGATGGTAGATTTGACATTTTAAATATATTCGAGCTACCAAAACTAAAAGAGGCAATTTTATTCGCAGAATACATGAATAAGATTTCCATGTTATTAATGGAAGAAGTAGTTGTAAAACAGTATGAAACATTGGTTTTAGTGTGCTGTCTTTACATTATCCACTGCAAATTCGTAGCGCCTTCCTTCCTCCGAAAAAGGTTTCTTAACTGTAATTTCGGTATAAAATCTGCTGTAAAGGAGCTACAACGCCACGCATCAGAAAAACTTTGTAATTCTGTCAAGCTCTTCAAAGTGGAGAATTGACGAGAACGATGTAAGACTGCCATTTCTAAGCGACAAATTGTTCATCATTTGACAGAGGATACAGAAGGGTAGCTGAAAGTAACAGAACTTTGAATATTGAATCTTCTGCAATGAATAAAGCTGAGTATAACAGCACCTGAGGGGTAAACGAACCGAATTTCAACAGCAACGTGAAATTGCTAGCGAGTGATTACAGAACGCTTCGTCGCTCTTTTCAATTTTGATCGAATAACGGGGATTACTAGGGATTACCATTGAACGAAGGTTTGCTTTCATTTATTAGTTCAAACATTGCAAGCACGTAATACTACGCCTGGTTGAAGGAAACACAATCTACTGCATGCACTTTGAACATGAACACGGAGTAAGAAAATTTAATATTCATCTCTAGCATTCACTGTTCGATAAACAACTCCCTGTTTTAGAAAACTTATTCCAGAGGGTATATAAACGTAAAATATTTTTATTGCCATGGAAAATTCTTACACGTAAATGCTATTAACTTTGTGATTTTGACCAAGAAGCACGTTTAATGCACTCTTAAGTAAGTTACGCAACATTTCTTCATTACATGTACGCACTAATTGTACATACTACCTTAAATGAAAACACATTACACCAGCATGCTAAAAGAGGTGGAAATTACATTATATTTATACTATAACTACATAATTGTAACGTTTCTCTATTTATGAGTTTATGTTCTAGTTCTTCTGCAATATCATAAGAAACGGGGACTTGCGTTCTTTCCGGTCATTAATTTGATTGTATTGGAATATATATTCAGATTTTACATTTTCAGGGTACTTGGCTAAAATTGTACACGGTATTATTGTTATTAATCATTCTTAGCATAGTTTTGTTTTAAAGAAATTATTACTATCGCTAGATTTAAACAGTATTCCAAAAATACATTTTTTAAAATTCAACGCACGTCGTTATACTACCAAAGTAGTAATTAATAACACACTGTTGGGATTATTTTTATGATGAAAGGGAGAAGATTGTATGAGCAGAGAAGCCCCCGGTTATAACAAACGATATTTTTGAATTTTGATTTACTTTATTTAAATTTCACTAATCAAATAGTAATAAAATCAAAAGGCAGTTGTTAATAACATATTACAGGATAGTGGAACTGGCAAGAAATTTAAATAAATAAACCACAATTATTTCACGCAGTATTGGAACAAGTTCAGCTGATGTGAATCTCAAAAATACTGCAAAAAGACTGTTATTGTTGAAATGTAATAATATGACTTTATTTTCCAAAGTTTGTTTTGCAATACTCAATAGATTACAAATAAAAGAAAAACTGTACGAAACTACTGGCAATAACTATTTTGGTGAACAACTCAGTAAAGCTATCTTATTCTGTATACACAGATTATACTGGCATAACCAGGGTGATGATACAGATCTTACGGTTGCAATCAAAATCACTACAGACTAATATGTCGTCTAATGTAAACCAACACTTGGTGAAATCACCTTTTGTATAAGATAATATATACGAAATAATTTTTATAACGTAATTGAATGATCAGTTAACACCACCAAGTAAAGAATACATAGTGTTTTGAAAACTAAACCGAAAAGTAATTAACTTTTATTTGTTCCGGAACAGAATGGCTGTTAAAATAATATAAACACTAATACATTTTGCCAGTCCAATTTAGAAATTTTACTAAACTGATTTCATTTGTTGGTACAACAGCAGAGAAGGAAATAAACATAAACATAAAATAATTTGCCTTAAAAATGTTCTTCGTTAGTAATAGATAATTTCATAGAACGCAATTTGAATATGCTTCAAAAGTTGTAGAAATTAATACACCAACTATGTTTTTATCTTCTTCTTCTTCTTGTTCGTTAACTTTCTTCCACCCTGTAGCTGATATAGGCCTGCGCAATTTATCTTCAGTTGTTACAATCTACGGTTTTTCTTATCCAGCCTTTGTGGACGTCCTTTTCCTGTCTTTGTAGTCCAGGATCTCTCCTGTTGGATTAAATAATTCCATCTATTGTCTCTGTGTCGCATAGACATTGCCAGTTCATCTCAATTTGCTTTTCCATGACTCTTGTGATTTAGCTAGCTTGTCCACGATATTTCGAGTCAACGTCCGTGTTACGCGCTGTACAGGTTGTCAATTTGAAAACGTGTTATACCTCTGGAAGTAAAAGAGGCATTAAAATTTCTAGAAACTTTTCTACACATGAAGGAGAAATCCGCATGACTCGTAAAGTAACCTTTCCCATTCAACCCCGAAGGCTCTAGCTACCCCCAAAAAAATGTTTTAAATGGTAACACTCACCTTGCGATACCTTATTGAAGACCTCTTACAAAATGCTATTAAATAGAAGCAAACATTTTTTTGACTGAATTCGCTTCGGAAAAATAGAATGACCCTCAAGATCTCCAGATTTGACCCCACTAGACTTCTTTTTATGTGTCACTTAAAATCTATTGCCTACAAATTCCAGCCTCAGTCCACTGCACAGCTGTGACAAGGAATAGTTCAGCAGTATAGAGCTATTCTACGACAAACTGTCTAAAATTACGTAGATGCAAAGGATGTGTACAAATGGAAGTAGGGCATGTAGAACATCTACTTTAATTATTTCTAATTAACCCTTAACTGCTGACATCTAAATTTCAATCATTTAAGCTGACATGGAGTCTCACAGACTCCTAGAACAAAAACGCTAATATTTTTAAGTCGGCCAAAATTCAAAATTATTCATATAATAACTATAAATCATATTACTTTTTAGACATTTATTATACCAAAAACATTATTTATTCCTTTAAGTAAACAGATAAATTTAAACAATTACATGAAATTAGAAAATTAATCATACTGTAAAAAACAACAAAATAACTCCCAAAATTTAAATAAATATGACATTTTTCGTACTAAGCCATATTAACCAACCACAAACTAAGTAGAAAAATTAAAAAAAATGTATAATGGTTAAAGTCAGCAGTCTAATTCAAGTTAAGTCATCGTTGTTGCTACAGTTAGTACATTTTCTGGAGCACGGTTTAAACATATCGGTTTTTTGCAACGGAAACATACAAAGGAAGTTTTTCTATGTTTTTTTGCTGAGCAGATGTAACAGTATTTTCTTGCTTCAAGTCTCTCTTCAACATTGTGAGGTGCAGGAAGATGCTGGATGCCATGATCACTGGGAATATGGCTGTCTTCATCATCTTCAAAATCGTTGAAGTCGCTGCCAACTTCATTGTACCATTTGTTACATACTTCCTCAAAATCTGGATCAAGAACATCCACGATTGTCGAAAACTAGCCATAACAATATAATTATTTTGTTACATCCACGCTGACATGGAGTCACACAGACTCCTTGATACTGGTAACTCGATAGTAGAAAACAGTCGAACACTGCTCCACTGGAATATACAAGTAGACTGCGACTTAGGAAGGTACTGAACGCGGCCCATACGCTAAACATTAGGGATGGGAGTTATGCGATACAATAAAGTGCGCGGAGTCTCACAGATTCAATGTCAGCAGTTAAGGGTTAACATGTTTTATTTACATGGGTATTTGTTTCAATGGGTGGGGAACTTATTCAAATGACAAGCAATATTTGTTTTCTTAAAAAAACTCCATATGTCGAAAACGGCTGATTTCGAACCCATGTTTATTACTACTTTTGTGTTCGTATTTATGAAATCTATAAGTTGGGTAAAATATCCGAAGGTATTTTTTAAACACCCTGTACAACAGTATTTTTAGCGAAGTGAAATCATATGGTATTTTGCCTTCTTGCATACATTTTTTTAATATATTGAGTAGTGTTCTTTCTTCTGTATTAAATCGTTTACGACCCCATATTATCCTGTTACCATATTTTATTCATGTTTCCGGAAGTTTCCAATATCTCTTCTACATTTACATCCAATATATGTCTTCCGAGTTGATATTTTTCCTTTTATTTGTAATTGTACTTCAAATTCTTCGGATTTTTCTTTTTTTATGGCACAGATCAGAACATTTGTACCATTTTTATGATCTTTCAATTATTGATTTAGATATTGCTCTTGTCTTTAATTACAGTTATTTGTTCTCTTCCTAGAGATTTTCTTACTTTTCTCATGTATTTGATTTCTTCCATTACTTTTTCTATTTTTGCTTCTAGTTGTTTCCATGTGTCGTCTTTCAATTGGTTTCTTTAGTACTTTATTAATGTTTGTAAATGTTGCAGTATTTCTCTTGTTGTTTCGTAATATATAGTTCTTATGAGAACTATTACACTAAATAAATAAGTCCCAGGGGCCAGAACTAAAATATAGAGTTGTAATAACATCAAACTGCCAATTTACGCATTGATAAAGCTATTACAAGGTATATGTTGGATAAAAACGTAAATCTTTTAATTATTCTGACCAATTTACCGAAATAATAAAATATGTAAGGAAAACTACGTTTAATTATTTTACAAAAACGAATAGAACGTATGAATTTACAGTTTAAATTTGTAAATCGCAATACACATTTTAGCGGCAGCTGAGAGCTCTAATTTAAATTTGGATATAAATTTAAACTTCTGCATTCGACAATTTTAATCCCGGTTATTTATTTAAAACCTACACAAATGTGTCCTTTCCAGCCACTTTTACATAACTAAAAATTCATTTAAGTGTAACGCTCGCTATAAGAGCTTATTAAATGAGGAATGTATTTGCAAAATAAGATTTAATTTGAAAGTGTCAGTTGAAAAAATGTTTTAAAACACAAGGAATGTTTTAATTAAAAACGCTTCATAGCCGCTTAATAACTCTGTTTTGCTGAAAATTTGTAATTTAAATTCGAATTAAACTTTGCGAAATTAGCACATTTTCTGTAATAAAATATTTCCTAAATGAATTTCATCGTGACAGAGTGTAAATACGCAAGTTGCTTGGAGTTTGTTGCCAGCACAAAGGACAATGACAAATGACCTGTTGCGAAGACCCTACGCGTTTAGGTTAGAAAACGATGTATCATTTTCTCACGGTTTCAGGTTATGAAATAAATCAGGAAAATTTCGAGAATTTATAACTAAATCACGAAGCAAATTTGCTATGACCCGTTATATATTTATAATTATTTCTTTTACGTGTTACTCTTTTATTTCCATCAAGTAACATATAAATCCTTGCGGAGAATCCTCATGCTTCTGCTTCTCTATAAATTTTACAATCTACTGCATTTCTAGCCTGTAACATCATTCGTGATGAAATACTCGTATCATTAAAGTATTACTCATAAGAATAAGTAAATAAAAAGAAGGAACCCTAAAATCTATTGATATATCGAGAAAGCACTCTGTTTTCAGCAACCAACTGCCAACTTAAATCCCTGTTTGCTATTCAAACCTGAAAGCGTTTTCGCAATCCACCCAAGAAAGCGATTTTGTTTGAACACATGTTGTAGATATCATCTGCGCCCACAGAAATTGGTTTTTAATGGTACAATTACGAAGCACAGTATTCTGAAATTTGCCTAAAGCAGATGGAATTTTAGTTTGCAACTACAACGCTTATAGGTTTCACTTGTTATTAAAATTTCAGGAAGAGAAACCATGAACCTAATTTTAAAAATAGAAATAAGGTACACCAGTAATTAGTTCAATCGAATTAATGTGAAGCGAAATTGAGAGAGAAGCTCTAAAGTTACTCATAATTCCAACGGCTTCTGTTTATTTCCAGCGATACAGTTACGTAACTGTATTTTATAATTGTGTTTTCGGATTAATTGCCTTTTGCGTTTTGATAAAAAATTAAATCGAATATTCCACGTTAATATAAATAGAAAAATAGAAAATATACAGGGTGTTACAAATTTAAAGCCTACCGTTAGAATTTCTGAAATCTTGGAATCTATTTTCATTCTGCAGTAGGCAACAAAATATATTATAGTTTAATCAATCTACGACTATAAACAACATAGACTGTATTAAATTAGTATAGGCAAAAACGCGACGTAATGTTTTGATAAACACTTCAGTGCCATGGTTAAATGTCCCGTATAGCACCTCTGTTAATACTGTACAGACATGATTTATTTGTATTATTTTGCTAGATATATGAAGGGCTTTTGTTATATTCCCAGACTAAGTACGAAAACAAGATACTACAACAAAAAAAATTATTTTTTAATAATCTTCTCTTACTTTCGAATGCAGGTTTTGCAACATTTTAATGACATCTTTATCGGTTGTAAAAATATTCATTGAATTTCTCTTCAAAATGGTCCTCAATAGCTGTTATAAGTGCGTCATTTTCCGTAAATTTTCTTCCACTAGTAATTTTCCTCAGGTTCGAATAGAAAATAATCACTGTGTGGAGTATAAAAGCGGGTGTTCAATTTCTTCGAAGCCGCAGCAACAGCAGCATTTCCAAGTCTTTACTTATGTACTGGTGCGGTGTCGTGCAACAACAGATTCCTCGCGTCAGTTTTCCGCATGTTTTCACTTTAATATAAAATCTGCACAATATTATCTGCACTGCACTTCTGCAGATAATCGGTCATTAAAATTCCTTGACAGGCCCATTATTTCTCCTGTAAAAGGGGTTACTGTAACCTTCTTGGGAGGGGTGGAGTCATTCACATGTTATTGCGTCGACTCTTTTTTCGATTCAGGATCATAATTATGGAGCTAGGTTTAATCGCCAGTGACAAGTCAAGTACTAGAAAAGCATCTGAAATGGTGATATCGTTCGCGGGATTCATCTTACAACGAAATTTTATTGGGAAATTGCATCAAAATTTATATCTGCCCAGACCGAGAATATATGAGCGACCCCAAATATACGCAAGGAATCTGCTGGGCAGACTGCAGTTACTAATTTTTCACAGTTTACTAGCAAATAAGCTTTTCTAGAAAGCCGTAGCCGTAGATACTTGTAATTTAATTCATAACATAAACAACAATTTTATTTAAACAGGATATATATATATATATATATATATATATATATATTGCTGTGAAATATGAGAACTTGAGAAATATGATTATAAATAAATAATCAATTTGCAACAAAAATAAATTAGGGTGGCATTCGTTGGGCACGTTTAAAATAAATATATAAACTATTATCATAACTAAACCTGCTGTGAATCTGAGAATAAACAAATCAAACTTTAAATTGTCTAACCAACTCAAATCAAATACATTTTGCACCAACCTGTATGAAACGAACGCAGGGTCACTGTTATAACTGGAGCAATCTGTGTACACTCGAACGCTAGGGAACAAGGTAAACGCCAAAAGGCACAGGGAAATAATAGAAATTCAAACATTCATAAATTATTTTTAAAATATTTAAATCGGAATTATCGGTGTTTTCTTATTCAACAAACAAAATAACTTACAACAAAATTATAGATGACGTACAATTTTAAATAATTAATTAGCACTGTTTAACTTTATTAAATTTGCTTATACAGCAAACCCCACCTCATTAAATTATTGTTGGAATGTGAATTTGACCTTGATGGACCTTTCTCTGGAATGTAACAACTTGCACATATCCTCCAGTACACAAAAGTTGACAGGAAGCTCGTGTCAAGTAAAAATGTTTAAAGAAATTGATGCACTAAAACGTTCTTTGTTTAAATAAAAATTTGGGCAACAAGTAAGTAGATCAAGTTTACATTAATTTATTTAATTCAAATAACCCAAAAATCACTTGTAGTTTTCGCTTCGGTAATAACCAAAATTATAACCTCTAAATTCGATTTGTGGAAAACTTTATCTTGGTACTTTTATTTGTTTTATATTTAAAAAATGATAGTTATTCATATTCAAAAAGTGTTAATTTTGTAGATATGGAGTTGTAATCGAAGAACATTAACTCTATGTTTCGTTTACATACTAAAATGGTTGACCAACGTACAATAAACAAAACGACGATCAGCAACAATAGATTACCAGGAGACACTAACTTCCAATTCTGCGACGAAATTTCTATTTTTCTTCAGACTTTCCCAAAATCTCGGCCGTAAGTACAATAAAACAACTTCGAGTATGTATTCATACCATAAACACTTTGTTTTAATACCAATATTTATACATTCCCTCCACACCTT
Source organism: Limonius californicus (assembly GCA_014611495.1). Classification (NCBI taxonomy): domain Eukaryota; kingdom Metazoa; phylum Arthropoda; class Insecta; order Coleoptera; family Elateridae; genus Limonius; species Limonius californicus. The sequence goes on from JABXWE010009987.1 coordinate 13,306, forward strand.
AACCTTTCTACCACAGCTGGACGAGCATACCCGCTGCAATATACAAAATACATTTCTGCGTATTCACGTGATGAAAAAGACTCCATTATTTCCACACTTAGAAAACAACAATAGTTCAAGCTTGAAACGTCTTCTGTCATAAGTCCATAATAAATTAGCATTTGTTAGACTTATTTCCTATTATGACTTTATTTAACAGAACAAGATAAAAACAAAGAAATCATCTGTAACTAGATAACGGTTGGAAATAGGCCATGGTTTTATTAACATTTTTTACTCCCTATAGCATCCCACATCACACCCTTAAGTTTGGACCATACCTTTTGAATCACCCTGTATATGGTTTATATTACAATATTTCTATTCATTTTTGAGTAGTTTAGATATATCCACACTAACAGATACTATATCGATATATCAGTGATATCAGTTAATAACAATATACCGATGATGTAGAAATTAAAGAAATATCAGCACGTTTCGGCACATCCATATGTCAACAAAACTTATGTCAAAATGCATTTCTATGACTATGACATCGAAATATTATGGTTCGACATGATTACATTTTTTTAGCTTTTAAGAAACCAAATTTTTTTGTAAATAGGATGCTATTCGCTATTTGATACTGTGGGCGAAACAATATCTATAGTTTTTTAACCATACAAACCATATACACCATTAGTTAAGAGAGAACCGTGAAAACACCTACTATGCGACTCTGTAATTAACATGAACTACTATTATGAATATTTGTAACAAATTATTTTTGAAATAGGTATTTACGTTCGTAAAAAGTATTGTTGAACACTCAGTAGAATACGTAAAAATCACAAAATGAGCCTATACATTACACCAACTAAATTAAGTGGATATTTGGATAATAAGCATTCGCATTCGCTTTTTCGCGATTATGTTGTTGAAAGGAACTACGAAATAAGTTTTGCAGTGCATCTCTCGGAATATAATACATGTTTTTAAGGTTTTTTAATCATTTAATTTCAGTGGTCTCTCTCTACGTAATCAGGTTTTTAATACCTTGTGTAAAAAATAAATTGAGGGTAAAGTTTGATGAGTCTGCCTGATACTTTATCACAGCTCTTTTTCAAATTTACTTTATGTGATAAATATTAAATATATTATATATAAATCCGCACTTTGTTTAGATCTCCATTATCTCGTCTTGGGAAGAATACCAGTATTTATAAATAAATCCCAGTATTTTCACCAACAAAGTTATACTACATTTGTAAAAATACGCCCGATAGAACATTATACCAGAATTCCTATCCAGGCGTACTTTTTTGGTGGTCTTGTTAAATCCTGTGAGAATTATCTCAAGTGTTAGCTGAAATTATGCTAAGTAACAATCCCATTCAAACAAATGGTATCTTAGTCGTAAAATTATTATCATTATCTGCGTATTTCGATCATTTGCTCAAACGACTCAATCACTTTATTAAGTAGAATCGTCTTCTGAAAGCTTATGTATATTATATGGATTGATGAGTAACCTCTTTAAGAGTCCGCTAATAGAATATCGACTATGGTTTTTTTCAGTGCTCTGTTTTCTTCTGTTGCTCATTTCGGACGTTCCCTTTTGTTCGCAAAAGTCTTTCAACTGATAAGGCTATCGGATTTTGATTAGCATAGAGATCGTAAAACGAATTGTGTACCTCTTGTTGCTTTATGCGATGGTTTTCAAACCGTAGTGATGCTAAAATTTAAATACTTTCTTTTTCGAACGTCTTTTATATTTTTCAACACAAAATATTACGATATCTAGCAATAATTGTCATTGTAATGAAACATGCGGCACGAACAAATACCAATTGTCTCGTGCGATTTTCATTATTAGGCTTACCTACTTCGGAGTGTATGTAAGTATTCTGCGATTTTCTCAAAATGTTATGGTATAAGCCTTTGAATATTTTAGATAATTAAAAACGGAAAACATTGCTCTATCCAATGATATCGAATAGCTTCTACGTTAAGCTAAAATACATTGATGAATTAATATCTTTGAACATGCAGGAAAAACTATTTAAATATTACAAGCCGATGGAAATTATTATCGCCACAGCGGCGTTCGAGGATTTTACAGTAAACAGTTATTTGGCGAATTAAAGCTGTTGTTCCATACTTGTGCCCAACTCTGTATAAAGAAGTCATTTGCTTAATGAAAGTCCGGCAATGTATTACAAAGATTATGGGATTGCTATTGTTCGACACACGAATAGCATCGCAATTGCTGATTGGTGATTAGGCAGTCTTTTCTAACAATTCTTGTATTAGTCCCGCTATCGCTATTCTGTCAATGTAAAACCTTTTTCTCAAATACCAAATAAGAGCTGTGGCATTTTTGAAAATCGGCAGTATATGCTAAAATGTATAATCATATAAAACAGTAAAACGAATGTACAATTTCACAACATTAGCTCATGGATAGAATGCCTTAGAGATGGATTTTATTAAAAATGATATAACGCTATCGTTTCAGTTACTTACCGGTAGCTTCTATAATGTATAGGGTGCATTATTGAAAAATACCTAGGTTATCATTACCTACAATTACCTATAATTAGTAATAATGGGTAATAATATAGGACGTTACTAAATAACTGAGGCAACAGCGCAACCTAATTTTTAACGTCTCCCTACAGTCCTTGTAGTTCTCGAGAAAGCGCGGTGACCCTATGTTTGTGGCATGCGTGTGAAGTAATGTGCACAAACATAGGGACCTACTACTTAACCCGCGCTCCGAACCGCGGAAAGTGTCTTACACTCCTGCTCCAGAAAAGGTACTCTTAGCAGATATATCTCCTTTCTAATGGAAAACAGCTGCGTAAAGTTGCGATTTCTAGATGTAGGTTCGAACTCAGGTCCTTCAGCGCAACATTCCAACGCACTAATCGCTGCGCAACCGCCACTTGTTTTAAAGGTAGGGTTACGCAATAACTCTGTATCGTAATGCTAAGTACACACGCAGACACCTAAATGTCGACACTTGTGTCTAGATTGCTCTACGGTGTGTTCACACTGTGTGGTGTATTTGTGGAAATTATTGCGTAGAGCAGTGTCACTAGATGCAACACTAGACTGAAGTTGCTAGACTTCTCTACCATGTATCCACACGTGCCTTGAACAGTAGACACCTACACTTTAAAATAGAACCTACATTTGTTGACCATATCAAGAACAAGCCGTCGTTTAGCGGCCGCAGTGTTTATTAATTTTATTTAAAAAAAAGGAAAAGTTATAAAAAGCGCACTTGGTTAACTGGGAACTGGGCCGAAGAGTGGATCGCAAAGAGAAACGTGAGTCACTATTTTCTGAAATGAAATTTATGAAAAATAATTTTAGAAATAGGATGATGGATTAATCAAGCTCTGCATGCGTACTTTTAAAAATAACAAAGTATAATCCAGATATAAAATCCTTAACATCTCATATGCAGACAACAAAAATCACATTAAAAACAAATGTTTATGTCTATTTGCTTGCTTTGAAAGAGCGAGATCTAGGACGCGGTTTTCCAAGCATATCTATGGACTTAGGCCATATGGCCCATTGTACACCCTAACTAAGAATTTTGCCTATCTGGGGTAATTCCAACTCCAATAGTGATTTTTCCCCGCTAGAAAAATATCGCCGACCTCAGCCAGGTTCGAACCCGCATCCCTCGGATATAAAGGCAAGCCACTAACCACTAGACCACCGAGGCCGGCTGTAAAACATTTAAATTACTCTTAATAAATTATAACAGATGTAATTTTTAAAATCATACCATATTAATAAAATTGTTTAAAAAAATGTTTCTTTCTTTGTTTATTGAATTATAATAATTCTTTTCTCGTAAGTGAATGGAAAACAAAAAATATAAAATAAAAAAGCAAGAATTAGCTATTTCATAAAGATTATTTATAAGTTTGTGGCACGGACAATGAAAAACGTTCGCCATCCCTGCTCTACGCAATAAATTTCCACCATGCCGGTACACCTAGCTCGAGTCTCGACACGCCGAAAAACAAGTGTTCCCACAGCGGTCTACAACTTGCGACAGCGATGTCTAGACATCAAATGTCCGATCTAGCGACACAGCTCTAGATGGTGTACATACGACGACACTCGATCTATAGACTTTATCTAGACACTAAAATGTCTCCGTGTGTACGTAGCATAACACCGAATCGTGAGCACTTAATAAGTAAATATTTTAGCCACGGTAATACATATTTACGATAGGGTTAATACAGAATTCCAGAGAAAAGAATTAATATTTTGTGTATAAAATGCTCTTGCAATAGTTATTATTTTAGTTATATATGTTAGTTAGTTAATAATGTAACGCTATCAATTCAGTTACTTAGACGTAGCTTCTATAACGTATAGGGTGCATTACTGAAAAATTCCTGGGTGTTATCATTAGGGACCTACTAATAATGGGTAATAATATAGGACGTTACTAAATAACTGAGGCAACAGCGTAACCTAATTTTTAACGTCTCCCTACAGTCCTTTTAGTTCTCTAGAAAGCGCGGTGACGCTTTCTCCTATGTTTGTAGCATGCGTGTAAGGTAATGGGCACAAACATAGGGGACCTACTACTTAACCCGGGCTCCGAAGCGCGAAAAGTGTCTTACACTCCTTTTCCAGACAAGGTCCTCTTAGCAGATATATCTCGTTTGTTTGCCATTCCTTTCCAATGGGAAACAGCTGCCTAAACTTCCGATTTCTAGATATAGGTTCGAACTCAGGTCGTTCAGCGCAACATTCCAACGCACTAATCGCTGCGCAACCGCCACTTGTTTTAAACGTAGGGTTATGCAATAACTCTGTATAGCAGCACCGAATCGTGAGCACTTAATAAGTAAATATTTTAGCCACGGTAATAAATATTTAAGACAGGGTTAATCCAGAATTACAAAGAAATATATTAATATTTTCTGTATGAAACGCTCTTGCAATAGTTATTATTTTAGTTGATTCTGTTTGGTAACATACTTGTATTTCAATATTCTGTTATTTACAGTGACTACAACGTGATCTTGCAAACCAAAGCATTTGTTACACTTAAAGTTCAAGTTATTTATTACGGTGGTAGCAAATTTAATCTAAAAATGTATCCATTTGTAACTTTAGAAGTTTTCCACGCAGTAATCCATTGTTTCCTTTAACAAAAACTTTGCAACTTCCGGTATTCCTTGGGGTCACAATTCTATTAAAGTATATTTTTATAACCTACAGGGCTACGTTGTTTATTCAGCAACAGCAAAATGGCGAAACAGATTCAATTAGGACATTTTAAAGAGAAAAATTAAAATCTTGCTACATCCGAATAATGTTATACTCTGCGTCTAATGAAGTAGCATTAAAACAAATTTATCTTGACAATTTTATTAATAATTGCTTACAAACCCTCAGAGGCCTCTTTGCACTTTAGATTATTGTTATCATAAAAAAGAAAATACGCATTACTGGGAATTGTGTATGCTGCATAGTAATTATGCTGTGCTGTTCTGTTCCTTATTTTCTTTTATATAATCTACAAATGTGAAGTTATAGTTTGTACACACGCAACATTGAGTTACTGTTTTTATTTAATATTACCATTTGCTGATTAACCACAATTTTAAATCGGTAAAAATATGTAAACACATTGTTATAATTTTTTCATTGCGCTCACATTTTTGCTCATACATCCGGAAAATGGAAGTTCATAATGTATACAGGGTGTCCTTTAAATACCTTAAAAGCTTCAGGTAGCACTCTTCTGTAAGAAATACAGTCCTCAAAAACACTAACACGAACTTCCTATAGTGCTTAGTTTCCTCACACGAGACACTTTAATTAGTAGGCCGACATTACATGATAAGTAAATCAAAGATTTTGACAAATGTCGAAAAACAAATTTTCTACTTTTCATCACAATACCATGGCCTTGCACTGTTGTCAAATGTAGTATTTACGAAATTTATCATTTTTAACAGTACTTCCAGAAGAGCAACTAGAGCGTCAACTCAATATTAATCTTTACATAATCAAGTGGCAGTCAGTCACTTATCGGCAGATACGTGCAACAGTAAAGTTCTCGTTATTGTTTCCATGAAATTCTGTTTTAAAGATATGAACTTTAACACTCTCGTACAAGAAAACTAAGCTCCAAATACCTACATTTTTTGAAGATTTGTATTAAGCATTCATAAAGGAAAAACTCTACCTGAAGCTTTTAAGGCATTTAAAGGACACCCTGTATAAGTTACGCGTTCTTTAAAACAAATCTAGTTTAAAATTGACCGAATTACGAGTAGGGAAGACTGTTGTACCAAGGCTATGGTGTACGTTGGACCACTTCGACTATCCGGGACGTGCTGATACTTAGAGGGCTCTCGCCGTATCTCTTCCGCCATTACAACGGACTCAGTCAGTGTTTCGTCGCTGTCAGTTTAGTCTTTCGTGAGTAATAATAAATAGTTGTTTTTATCAAGTAAAAGTAAAAATTTTCGTGTATGGTGTATTAAAATTAGTGCCTCAGTGTGTGCACAAGGATTTTGTATTGCGGTACACGCGGATAGCTTATACTTTGGTAAGTAATATGGTGGTTTTGTTTAGTTGATAGGTTAAGCGGTTTCATGTAGACAGCCATATATTTTCAAACTGAAACACTCGTATACCTTGGATCCAGCAATCATCGTGTACCTAGGGCAGGTGGCTCATGGTACAAGATGTTACAGCGTGCAGGTTTTTTTTTGTTTTAGTTGTTCATGGTGATATTTAAATATGCCTGGAAGCAAAAAGGGGAAGACACAGGACCCTGTGGACCACGAACCATTATGCCCTGGAAGCTATCAGCTCTGATGATTCAGAGAAAAAAATGACATTCAGAAAAGCTGCAACAGTATTTAAAATGTTCAAAAGAAGATAGGGCTTTACTAATACTTGACATTCATTGAACCCACCTTTCTCCTGAAACTCTTGATAAGGCCTCTAATGCAGGTCCTGTAATGTTCTTCCCATAAATTGCAGCCGTTGGACCTATCCATCTACGGTCCGTTAAAGTGCTATTACAACCAGGCTGTTGAGGCTTGGCTTCTCAACAACAAAGGGAAAACTTTTGATATCTACACTGCAGCGGAATCCTTAGGTACAGCTTGTCCTAGGACGTTTACTCCAAGCAATATTGTGTCAGGGATCCGTAAAGCAAGAATCTATCTCTTTAATGAAGCAACATTTACTGATTTTCTATGTTCCGAAGGAATTCGTTACACCTGAAGAGGTCCAGCTTTACCCTAAGGCCCAAGAAAGAAAAAAGAAGACGGGTGGAAGAAAAAGAGGGAAAACTATGATAGCAACAGACACGCCCGAAAAGAATGCAATTAAAGAACAGAAAGCAAATAGACGAGAGAACAAAAAATCAATAGAAGATAAACTGAAATAAAACAAAAATGTCGCTAAGAATTAAAGAAACATGTTCGATGACAACGATGGCAAAAAAATAACAAGAAACAGATAAACCCAAAGCTGCCAATAAAAAAGCCAAAATTAATTGAAAAAGAAGCTTCATCATCAGACACTGAAGATGCACTTTTATCTTATGTTTCTGCTGACAACGAGGACAGATCTGAAGAAGAGTGCCTATATTGCTGTAATTCAAAAACCACTGATTAAAGCGGTGCAAATGCATCTCTTGTGGACGCTGGGCACACTACCTATGTATCTTTGTGCGGGAGTTGAAGGAAATGAATGGACCTATTTTATTTCAGTTTGTTTTAAGCCTAGTCAATGATGTGTATTTTTTGTTACTCAATTGACAATTAATTGGTCATGATTTTACCATATATTTTGTTTTAAAAATACAATATGAAATGTTCTTAACACCCTGGTCGATCTAACTTATTTTCCTGTTAAAGCTCAATCTACTTTACTTGGTCCAAGGAACAAGATGGTTGTCCCAAGGTACAAGAGCATAATGTCCTACCTAGGTCAATTGTGCACATACCATTAACAAAACAAAAAAATATAGTGTTTTATGAGTTATTGTTTTCATAAAGTTTTAGAACGTAGAATAATCTTTAAATTATTATTGGGTAATCTCACAATGCAAGAACTAAATGCTTTAGGAAAACTAAAAAATAAACTGTAAAAAATGGTCCAAGGTACCACAATCTCTCCTACCCAGTTTTCATAATTTGCATTTCAGGTACAGGCGGTTTGATAATACAGAAGTTTGTAGTGACTAAATAATTGTCAAATAGAATTTCTTATACAGCTCGAAAGACAATGCAGTTAACCTTCCAACTAAGTGGTAAAACAATGGTATTCAGTGCGGCAAATATTAAGTGGTTAATTAGTTATTAGGACCGTAAGATAGGAACACTCGGTTCCCTTAAACCAATGGCCAGATGGGAGCTACGAACACGGTGGAAACTTTGACATCAGGGCTTATTGGGATAAAAAGCATAATCGCATAACGGAGAGTGTGACTAAGTTTGGGAGTATATCTTAAGTAGGTTATCAGTTATTAGGAAACACAGACATGTGCAATCAGTAACCTTAGAACAATACATAGCCGTGACATAAGAACAAGGTGAACCTTCAGTGACCTTAGAACAACACATAGATGTGACATAATAACAATGTGAACTTTGATACCAAAGTTTATTAGGGCTAACCGCATAACCGCATAACGGGCAGGTAACATAAGTTTGGGAGTAAATATTAAGTAGGTTATTAGTCATTAGAAAACTAAGAGATGTGCAATCAGTACCTTAGAACAATAGATAGATGTGAAATAAGAACACTGTGAAAATTTGATACCAAAGTTTATTAGGGTCAAATGCATAATCGCATTAACTAGATAAGACCTACGAACACTGTAAATCTCGATCCCCAAGATATTAGGCTCAGAGGCGTAATCGCATAAAGGTCAGTTTAACTCAGTCAGGGAGTACCTATTAAGAAACTATTAGATCGTAGGATACTAAGATAGGGGCACTAGGTAACCTTAGAAGACGAGATAAATGTGAAATCAGAACATTGTGAAGCTTTGCTATCAAAGTTAGTAGGTTCAAATGCTTAAGAGCATAACGGTCTCGGGTACG